>CAJPEX010005008.1:0-18475 GCA_905338405.1 Notodromas monacha | reverse complement strand
GAAGCCTTTTTAGAAGCATTTTTAGACCAACTTGTGGTCCCAGCAAGAAACCTATACCGAGGATGCCCGAAATTGTCACTCGGACTTTTTTTTTTCATCCGCGGCATTTTCTCCTTTGTCACCCACTCGCCAAACCCTTTTTTATCCCTGGGCTTCGGACTTTCTGGGTACAAAGGCTGGTGGGCAGTCATCCCCAGAACCGATTCACTCGGACTTTTTTTTTCATCCGCCGCATTTTCTCCTTTGTCACCCACTCGCCAAACCCTTTTTTATCCCTGGGCTTCGGACTTTCTGGGTACAAAGGCTGGTGGGCAGTCATCCCCAGAACCGATGGGGCCAGCAGTAGCAGAACCACTTTGATTAAATTACTGTATTGTTTACAGTACAGGGTAATAGAATCTCGGTACAACAAAGTGTTCGGAATCTTCAGAAAGCTTCCTTGTTGTAAAAAAAAAATTTGGTTGAAACGAATTCAAGTATTCTTAGAGACTGTTGGACAGGGACAAAAAAAAAATCAAATCCGTCGTAAACATTTCCTAGAACGTGTAAAGTGTAAACGAATGTATAAGATAATCTGATCAGATCCAGATTTCGTGACGCTTTTCAAATCGCGAATAATGAAAACTCCGTATTGTTCTCAGATGGAGCGTGAAATCAGAAACGGTACTTGCATACATAAAGAGAAATTACCGTATCAAGATACTCCAGCTATGCCAAAGCTTGTGCATTTTCTTGAAAAATGCCATCGACAGTCGTAATCCACGAAAAAATGAATGTATATTGTTCAATGGAAAACCGTTATTCCAGCAGTAAGTGCAAATTTATTTTTGCCCAGTTGACTTGGATTTTCCAAGTTCTTCTCGTTTTTCTTTCCATTTTGAAAGGGTCGAAAACGCGAATCAAGTTTTCTTGCGTAGACGTGATTTTCAGGAGAAAAGCAATTGCGAAATTTCGTGTCATTCAAACTTGTAAAATACCCTCTGGTTTGTGGACAATTGTGTTATACACAGAGCATAGGTTGTATTATCCGGGCTCGGATGAACAGTGTCCAGAATTCTAGATCATCAGAGGAATTCCGATATCTGGCGAAAAATGAATGTCAATCTCGCAAAAGTGACACCGTATTTCTTTTAAAAATATTGAAATCAACTAATTTAGCATGTAATTTTTTTTTTGAAATCGGGATCAACGTCGTGCGAATTGAAAAAAATGATACCATATAATGTATGTAACTCATGAAGTTTAAAATCCCACAAAGAATGAAATGAGCGATTGATTCACTCGACTTGGATACAGTAATGAAATAAATTCATGAGTATATTTCGACCAATGCTCTTGAAACTTACTACAGCAATTCGAATTCACTGGGGATTTACATCAATTGAGGTACATTCATTTTTATCTGGACGTGAGAGTTATTTGTCGTGTATTCAATCTGACTTGAAGAGTCCTCGGAATTGAAATTGAGTCACAAATTGAACGAAAATTCCGTTTACTCGTGTGAAATCGGCGGAGTCCGGATTTCTCTTGGAAATGCCATGAGTCGAAATCGACCGAGAACTCTTATTCTGGAAACTGTGCTTAGAGCACGTCTTAACTTTGGCAATGAAGGAAAAAGAAAGGGAGTTAAACCTCTCGTGTTATTCACGTACAAGTACTCACGCTGGCAAATCTGCCTCTTGCATTGTATTAATCACAGCTATTCTTCATGCTCTACCACTGCTCTTCTCGGGAAATGCCCTCATTCGGTGATTACCCTGCTGGATAAGTAAATGAGCGTCTGTAACGTTCAAGAGTCGGTGCTGCCATTCGAGGGAAAAAAGGGCGGAAATGACGCCACGTGGGAACACGCGAAAATTGAAGAACTTTCGGGACACGGGAGGGGATTGAGCAAAAGGAGAGGAAGAAGAAAGAAAGAGGAAAGGAAGATAAGGGAATAAGGCTGTGTGTGTGTGTGGAGAGAGACTTGACTGGAATCCGGTGATCGTGGAAGTGGGGCGATTGCGCTGATTTATTTTATTTCCGCGCCTCTTCCCGTTTCCGTGTGGAATGCAGCAGATGACCTCAGGTTTTTTTCTCTTTTTTCTTCTTTGTTTCTGAGCCAGCTCGGATCGAGGACAGACGGAAAAGAAAAGAGAAGAGAGAGATATCTACGCGTTTTCTGAAATTGCCTTTGATGTCCTTCTCAAGGCTTTTGTTCCTCGCAATTCGAAAGAAAAGAACGGCGAAATTCCGGGGTGTAGAGCCCAGACGCGTTTTCCTCAAGATTTCCATAGTAACATTTTCCATTATTTCTTTTTTTTGAGTAAAGACAGAAATTTCTCGAAAATTTTGAAATGAAGATGCCTTTCTCTGCTTCAAGCTACAGCAAATCATCCTGCTGAAGAAACCCACACGAAATGTGCCCCTTTTGGCATGAAAAGAAAAGGAGTCCAAAGCAAAAACAATGAATAAATGAGCATAAATATTCTTACTTTCTAAATTGTACACATTTTATGTAAAAGAACACTTCAAAGTGAATCACAAAATAAGCTTTATTTAATTATATAGTAATTTAAAATAATATGTATTTTTAATTTTTTCATAGAAATAGCTGCATTTGTTCCATGACCATAAAAGAAATTTGAAAAATAAAAATGTTTCCATGGTTCTTGAAATTTTGGCCGAACGTGTATCGTATGTAATACGTTGTCCTGATATTGGGTACTCTTTTAAAGTTTCGAGTGTCCCTGAATTGAATTGTTGGTACGTCGAGGCATCGCTATATTGTATCCCTTAAAACTTGTGCATTTCGAGGAAAGAGAATTGCGGGAATTTGTAATTCCTGATTTTCTTGTCCTTTAATTGCTTTCTTGAATATCTTGTCAAAGTGCAAGGGTTCATTTGACAAAAGGAGGAAATGTATTTTACTTTCTTTCAAAACACATCCAGTTGCATTTTCATTGCCCTTCTCTTTCCTGTGGCAATTAAATGATAACCAAATAGCCTCACGAAAATTCGAGTTGAGTTCGAGCCTTCGAGTTGGTGAGGTATTTAATGTAACATTTGAACAGGAATACAGACAGGGACTTGAAAAAAAATTACGTTGGGAGGTATCTTGAGTTTTCAAGGATCAACTGTAGCATATTGTTTCAAAAAGGAAAAAAACTACCTTGCGGAAGAACACGCTAGACAAAAAAAAAAAGACAACCCGAAGCATTCCCGCTTCCGATTTTTTGGAAGTTTCGCGAATAAGATTCAGATGAACTCTTTTTGTCCACAGGCATTTTGGGGAGCAGAAGGTATTTCGTTGTAGAAAAATTCAACGTAATGATGTATTTCATCGAAAAATAAAAGGAAAGGAAATGTGTCACGAGACGGAAGTTGGTCGTTGACTTGAGTTCAACTTTTCTGTCCCGGGTTTTCGCTGCGGAAGTCGAAGCGTTTATGAGGGGTTACACGTTTCCACGCGGGACTTGAAATGACCTGAACACCAGTGATTTATTTGAAACATGTTTCTCGTGTTCACTATAGTACCATGAGTCTAGGCAGACACCTTCTCAATGTAATCACGACCAATTTGTACACACTTGTCAGCCCTTTTGATTCAGTGGGTTGGAACAGGCTTTAAAATGTTCAGTTGTTGAATTTTGAAGCTCTTCCAGAATAACAGCAGGAAACAAGCTGATTCGCGCGGAACCGTGTAACCCTTTATACTTTTTACAATGACGTCAGAAGCTTAGTAACGTGGGAATATCGAATAAAAATTACAGAACAGTAAGGTGGGCAGTATAGTGAACCGGAAGCGATGGTGTGTCGAGAAGCACGGAGAGAGGGAGAGACGGAGACGACAGCAACGAAGGAAGGAAGAAGGGGAGATTCGGTATTATTTTGTGTGAATTTACGGAAGAGGCACGGTTGTCGTGGACACGGATGCGTGTCAAGCGAGTCCAGGGTTGCGTCGGTGGGTCTCGGGAGAATTCGATGGGGATGCCATGCAATACTTGTTACGAAGAGGGTGTTGGTGGATGGTTTTTTTTATTTCTCTCTTTCTCTCTCTTCTCCACCCCCCTCGGGGTCTCCTTGTGTGTGTATATCGCCATCAGAGGGAGTGGGCAAACACAGACCGACCACCACCTGTACTGTTCTGTGCTGTAACTCCCGCCGTTTTTCCATCTTATTTTTTTTTTCGAGCAGCAGGAGCACTTTTTCTTGCAAGAAACGGACCCGTTTTGTCCACGGATGCCGGCATAGAGGAGGGATTTGGATTCCTTTCTTTCTTTCTTTTTTTGTTTATTCTTCTTTGCGGTGAAATGCGCCATTTTGCGCTGAGCGACGGTTTGGGGGAGTCGGAGGCGAAATGAATTGAGCGCGAAACGGGTGCATTTGCGGAAATGGCAAAATTCTCGGGGTTTCTGAAACTTCTCTAATTTCGGATTTGAAGAGGCTGGAAAAGATAAAGTATGACCGGATTTATTTTTCATTCCGTAAAATCTCATCACAGTAAAACGAAGTCTCAGGAGTTATTTGCAACAGAATCACCCGATAAAAATTTCTCATAACGAGAAATTCGTTCTATCGAGATGCATGGTTTTTTTTAAACTCATATTCGACAGGATTGTTTGGGAAATGGGCAGAAAAATACTCGGAATAGCTTCCAAAACAAATAATTCCAGACCTATCATGATAACTAAGTAGTTCTGATGAAAGGAAGGGGATTTTCTTGAATGAATAGGACTTCCCTTCCATTAAACCGGCCTTTGTACTCAAGTGTTGTTTTTCTTGAAAATTAAAATGAAAAAAAAGTATCTGTGGTAGAAATAATTTTAATTCCTTCTGGATAAACTTATTCACTCTTGAGGTTCTGCTCTCTGATATAGAAACACTTTTTCTTTCTAGCATACTGTTAATTTGAAAAAGAGGCTTACATTCTAAAATGGAGCTGAAGAATTTTGAACAAATATGTCACGTTGCGTATGTTTTGAACGCAAAGCTTTTTCTGAAGAAAGTTTTCTTCTNCGAAGTTGGAATGCTGTACAAGATTTTTTTTTTCTTCTGCCACTTCTCAAATGATCGCTATCACCTATGTACAGAATCAGGGACAAAAATTCGTCATGATGAGATTACAGCCGAAACTGAATTCTTTGAGATGAGATTTTTATAACATGTCGTTTATGGAGAAACTGCCGAGACTAAGAAAAAATTCGTTGTAGCGGAATTGAATGATGTAGATGGATTTATGCAGCAGGTTGATGAAGGAAATGCTTTTGTGCCCTTATTTTTGAATGTTCGATTCAGTACTTGTTTTATATCATTCAAAGGCGCATTTTGCCTGCAGTAGCACATTGCGTAATATCTTTTGTAAAAAGCCTTGCGATAATTACTTGCGTTTATTTCCTTTTTCTTTGGTTTTCTCGGCACAGGTGTTTCGAAATTTCATGAAAGGGAGGTTTAATTTTTTTAATTTTGGGTCAGAGATTTCGCTGCGTGCAAAACTGTACTGATCTTACTGAGGATACACTGAAACGAATGATTTTACACGTATAAGAGGAGTATTCATTCATTCGTTAAAAATTGCAAGTTCCGTGAAATGGAACATTATTCCTTTGAACAAAATGTCTATTTTAAAGAAAAAATATTTTTATATTCTCGAGTATAGTTTGATAAATTCTTATGAGAGCACCACGTTTTTATACTGTACTTTATTTTAAAAATCAAAATGCATTTTTGTCCATGCATTCTAGCATTTCTATATTCTGATAATTTTTATAAAGTATGAGTTGAATTTGCTAATTTTATGCCAATCATTGAAGATTTGTATGGCCAATGTGTGTGTGTGTGTGATCATGGCAGAAAATTCGCTATCCAAAGATAATGGACGAAGAATAGTTCGTTGAAATAAATTTCTACGAACGTAGTTTCTATGGATAAACAGCCTAGAGAAAGAAGAAAAGAAGTCGTTATACAGTAACTAGATTCGTTTTAATGATATTGTACAGTACTGTACTGTGTATCCTCATTGAATATTCAATGAAAATTCGGACTCGAAAGCTGGCACACCCAGTCGGTAGTACCGATTCCAAGATTGAGCCAGAATAAAAAAATAATAATAATTATAAGCCAGTACATATGCACTACTCTACTGTAACTTTGTCTGAAGTGTACGTGACTGGAAATGATGTTTTTCGACGTGGCCAGGGAACCCGTGACAGACGCGTTACCAACCAACCAACCAACCGTGTTTTGCATGCAATGCAGCGGAATTCACACAGACGCGCGCGGGTTCGTCGTCATGTGTCGAGAATATTGAGCTGTTGTCGAGTACCGTACCGTACTTTGCTGTACTGTCGATGCCTGCTGTGTATTATTCTCTTCCTCATCCTGCTTGCTTTGTCACGTCACGAAAAGAAACTCTCTGGTGTAACATGTTTTCAACGGAAGCTGTCGTCACGCGGACTTGGCAGGAGGTTGTACTCGATGCTCTTGCACAGTGCCTCTGCATGAATAATATACTCTACTGTACTGTATATTTGTTTTTACAACGCATGGACCCACATTCGCACAGGTTGAACTGCTGCACAAATCCAGCAATATCCCCCAATTCCGAATACAGTAGAATTCCGTTACAACGAATTTTTTTTCTTGGTCTCGGCAGTTTCTGCATAGGCGCCATGTTATAAAGAATTCATTTGAACGAAGTCAGTTTCGGCTATATCCTCATGATGACTAATTTTTGTTCCTGATTCTGTGCATAGGCCATAGCGATTATTTGAGAAGCGGCAAAAAATGATTTTTCTGTTGTAGCATTCCAACTTTGAAGAGGTTTTGTTTTCGTATAAAGCACAGTGAGTTCCCGTATAGCGGAAGCCTCACGCAACGGAAAATCGTCCTGACGAACATTTTCTAGACAGAAGAAGTGACTCACAGCGAAATTACTTCAAAATAACTGTTAGGACAAAAGTTTTCAAATTTTACTTCGAAGCTTGGAATTTTTCCAATGACTTCCGGAATGCAAGATTATTTTTTTAGATTCGAAGAACTCACAAGAATAACCCAATGCGAAATTTATTTTTGCAAATTTCCCGCGTTGGTTTTTTTTCTCGATTTTTCGAAGTCTTGGCAGAATTTCCATTTTCAAATCGATGCTCATGATTAAGGTGTTTGTCTACTCTCGCATTCTCATCAATACAGTAGCACCTGGTTACAACGAATATCGTGACGAATTCTCGTTTGTGTTCCCTGTCCGTGGCCAAAATGTTATTTTAATTTATTTTTGACGATTTTGCATTCAAACTGTTGCGTTTCCTTGGGTCCAAAATGTTTCTTTGTAACGAAGTTCAGCTGTAAACTGTGTAATACACGTTATTTATCGTTTTTTTGTTGACTTGCCGACGTGTGCAGTGGGAAAATCGATTTTACGGTCTAGTTATCTAAGTACAATACTGTAAGCATGGCTGCAATAATCGGGAAAAATACAGTATAAAATCATTCAACTCGAATTTCATAGATCAACACGATGAGCGACATGAAATCACGTGCGGTATAATATAAGAGATTATGAATTGTCTATTTGGTAACGAGACTTGAGGAAAAGTATCGGTTCGTGAAGTTTTGCCCGGTTTTTCGAGGGATTGCGGTTAATTTCACTGACTGTCGATCAACGAAATTCCTTTTCCATTTTGATCAGGCGTTTTAGAATTTATTTTTTGGCTTCTATGTCAAATACGTTTTGTGACTCGTGATTTGTACCGTTAGTTTTGGCACGTTATTTCGAGCGTAAGATTGTGTGTTATCTACTGTTGGATTAATTTCTCAAGTGCAACATCATTCAAGGCGAAGGAAAATATGCTGATCACTCGATTCTGTCTTGATGATTGTGATATTAATGAATCCATTAATTTATTGACTGACCTTACTTGATGTAATTTAACGCCGTTGATGTTCATATCTTTCAATATCCCTTTGAAATATGATACTGTAGCTTTCTTTTGTTTAGGAAGCGTTTTCTGAACCTTTTTACTGCTGAAAATTAGCAAATAAATCTTGTACTGTGTATCAATGTAAATTCTGTTGGGTTTATTTTTTGCTCAAGTTCCCTCAGTACGTTGCGAAACATATTTTTATGTATTTTTAAAAGTGTGACTGGAAAATTTTAGTAAGCAAGTGTTGAATGTTATTAATAATTCGAGAGAAAATTGGAAAATTTTTGGGTCGACGGAAAATTGTGCTGTCGGGATTGATTAATTTTTACTTTGCTGGTCCGGTTGATCGACTGGAACAGGTCCAGCAGGACTGAGTCAGTTTTATTTTTGTCTGTCTTCTGGTTGTATTTTTTCAACATGTTTTTCGATGTATTCCCGTCGTTTTCCTCGTGTCCGTGGGTGCCAAGTATAGTACGGAATAGTATACCGTTTTACAGTGCAAGAAGTACTGAAGTTTTGCAAGTGTGCACGAGAGGGGTTGGCCCAGGCGCTGAGGAACGGTTTTCTGCATTTGTTTTTCCGTACGCTACCGACCTCAGTTTGGTGTTGCAGAGTAAACTACTGTACTGCAATTATACGGAAATTAATGAACGAAAGTACCGTACTGTATTTACTCGAGTAAGACGCATACCTTCGAGTTTTAGCTATGATGTTGGGTGAAATGTCAATTCCGCGCAAGACGTGCACCGTGGTCTTGAGTTTTGCAAATTCATATATGAGAAAATGTGTTGGGTAACGATCTAAATTTAAGCCCAATTCGTAATTCAATTTGATGGCGATTTTTTTTCATGTAGTCATTGAAATGAAGAATTCTGTGGACATGAATGTTGAAATTTTTGAAAATTTCACTTGAAATTTCGTACCCGACTGTGACGCGCACCTAATCTTTTGTCCCGATTTCCTTGTATTCACACTCATATTTTGCCCAATTTATTGAGAAAAAAAAAGGTTGCGTGGTACTCGAGTGAAAACGGCATTAAGAGTTGATCATTTTTACGCTCGTCATTTTTAACGAGTTCACCTGTATTTTCGGTTTCGACCAGCCAATTGTATCATGCACGCTTTTTAGTTCTTGCTCTTGCGAAATGAAGAAAACCAATTCGGTGGCACCACCACTGCACAGTACTGTACTGTACGATTCAGTACAGTACTTGAAGAGCAAAAGTCCATCGGATCGGTCCCGTACTCGAAACAGCACCAGATCCATCCTTTCCTTTCTTGTCTTCTTCCGATGCGATGCCTTTCGATCGCCATACTTTATTATCGCGTGCGCCGAATTATCCGATACACTCCGTCAGCCTGAACAGGAGAAGACGAAGAAGACGAAGACGAAGGGACAAAGGAGGGATGTTGAGCGTGTGAAGAAGAAGAATGAAAATATGAAAAAGAGGAATTCGTGGCTCGTTTCTTGGTGTGGATTTCCTCGCCTCTCGGCCTCCAAGCTCCTCTTTCTCCGTCTCTGTCTCGTCTTTCTCTCGGTCGGTCTTTGTTGTTCCCGATGCACGATCGTGACCCCGCAATTCTGGTACCGAATGCGAGTGAGGATTCTGAGACACACGAGTGGATAAACTGTACTGTATATACTGTAGAGGGAGAGGGAGAGAGAGAAGAGCAGAACGGATCGGAATTGAGGAAAAACCCGGTGTTGAGCAACAGCTGACTAACTGCGTCTGTCCTGTGTTCGTGAGAGAGAGAGAGGAGCAGAATTCAAAAACTTCTTGGGTGGTGGTGATGATGTTGTTGTACATGGGGAGAAATGATGTTTCAGGATCGAGGTAGTGGGTGACATTGGTTGAAAGCGGGGAAAATGGAAGCACCTCAAGTACAGGTGGCTGCACGAGAAAATCCCTTTGGCCCGAAAAACCCGCCGCGTGAATTTAGGCATCATGAAAAGCCCACCTTTGGTAGTTCTACCAGGTAATGTTTTGTAAACATCCAATTGCTTTACAAGTACAGTACAGTACCAATACAGTGAGACCGCGACATGCTGGTGATTCGACTTGAGGACGCGTGAAACCCAGAAAAATCTCTAATTTTTTATTTCGACATTTCTTGAATAAATCGAGGTACTGTATTTATATTCTCAGAAATTGAATAAGGAATTTGATAATAAATTTGTAGTAATTCCTAAGAAAATAAAGGATGATTTTGTGCTTCTTTTTCTGTTTCTTTTTTCTTCTTTTATCTGTGCACATTATAGCAAGATTTATTATTTTTCTTCGTGGTTTTCTGCTGCACTGATGTTTTCTATAACTTGAAGATGAGTGAAACAGTTTCTATTGAATTTTTTCAGGACTTTTTCCTCATTTTTCACGAGCAGGGGAACCAATTAAATGCTTTTTTTTTGAAGTATTTAGGAAAATTTAAACCACTGTTATCAGAGAAATTTATTTTCGTAGAAAGAATTGAAAAGTAGTTGAATTTCGGTTCAAGTTTGGGTGTTCCTACTTTCAAGATATTGCAGTTCTGAAGTAGAAAAAAATGGGGCGCGCGTCTTCGAAGGCAGACACAATTTTAAATACATTTTTGACTTTTGAGAAAAACATGGTTGTCCGTCTTACTCGAGGGCTTGTGGTACTGGAATAAAAACGGGACGAAACCCTCATGGGAACAGAAATCTTGTAGATTACGAAATGATGCAAGTGTGTTTTTGGGGGGTTTTCCGTTGGACCGTTTTGAGTTTGGAATTATTGTACCTTTCCCAAGAGCCTGGGAAAAATTTAGCCTTCGTTTGTAGCTTTTTATCTCTGCATTTGCTATGAACATAAATTTGTACAGTACTTCACGAAATTTCGTACATTACCCGGGATTTTCAAGTCGCGGAATTTTCTCCGGCATCCAGTGCAAGTACAGTACAGTAGAATGCCATGAGAACAAAGCGTTTGGGAGAATTCTAAAAACAAATTTGTCATTGATTCGTCATGATCAAAGTACAATGCTGCAGTAGAATCGCATGACAAGTAATTTCGTTGTAACGAATAAACGATTAGAGTGGCGTTGTTTTTTAGGTCCCTGCTTGAAGATCCATGAGTTCACAATTTTTTGTTTACAACGAAGTTGTTTCGCTGGTTTCAATGGCTTCGTTGTAACGAGATTTTATTGTGAATTGAGAATGTGATCATGGGCGGGGACGAAAAATAAATCTCCTTGCTTGGAAAAATTCTTCACAACGATAAATCGTGAGTAAATTTGGGTTTCTTTGGGCTCCGGTTTGCGAGTCCTCGAAAGTTTGAGTCATTGGGTAGAGGCCAATAAAACAAGTGCAGCCTGCATAATTGAAATTTTTATTCGATGTGTTCGAACCGCGTTATTTTCCGGAAAAAAATTGACTAAATTATCGAAGTAGATTGCTGGCTAGATAATTCGCAAGGATGATCATGATGTTGTCGAGTCATCTTTCATGTGTATATATTTTGTTCGTCGGTAAAAAAATGAAAATCATTTTTATTTGTCTGCTCAAAAATGCTTTTGGTCCTGGCAAACTCCCTCAAACAGTCTTACGTGTTTTCTCGAAGAAGAGAAAAAAGTCGGAATGTTATTGATATATATTGTGTGCTGTCACCCTCTTGGAATGTACAGTATTTACCTAATTTCTGAGGGTTATACAGTATGAGAAATGTATTTCCGGACGAACACGGTGGCCCAGAAGAAGTGCACCACTTTCCAAACGGTTAAAGCACGAATCTGGGAATAGATCGAAGTCAAAATACTTGGGAACAGTATAGTGTTATAGCATTATAGTGGTTGAACTGTTTGAGGAATGATTTGATTTTTTGCAGCGTTTCCTTTGTTAGTTAACTTCAAAATTGTGTTGCATTTCGAGCGATGTTTGTCTCAACACCTCATCGTGTCCGTACAAGAGGAAAGCAGACTGAAGTGCAGTGAATATAATTTACTTGGTAAATGTACAAAAAGGAAAAGAGGTTATTATTATTCAATCGCTATCGTCGACGGACACGTGGGGGGATTTCTTCAGGGTTTTCGTTGCACCTGCGACGGCGGTGAAATTTTCTGAAGCGGGAAGAGGACAAAGCCACGGGTCTTTGACTCTTCGAATTTTTGAATACTCTCTCTCTCTCTTCTCTTCCGGTAGAGAGAGAGATTGCCGCCGCTTCGGACGTGGGGCGTTGATATTCTTTCCGTGGACTGGAGCCGCCGCCTCCTCCTTCGCGGGAATCCGAGTTATTGCGCGATCATGTGCGGTTGGTGGGGCTCGAAACAATAATCCTTTTGGGGAGAATGGGTGAGTAAGTGAGGGAGAGGAAGAGAAGGAGAGAGTTTATGAAAATATTGCGAAGAGGGGATGGGGTGGGGGGAAATGCAAGGCTGAAGGAAGGAAGTACCAGGCAGGTACTTTCAGAGGATGATGATGATGGTACGTGTGTGTGTGGAGATGGAGGACGAGGCCGGGGAGAAGGAGGAACAGCCTCGACTTGCCCAACAACACGCTGATCGCGAAAATGAATGAGTTGATGAAGGAATGAATGGGCTGAGTTTGAAGACCGAGGAATTAAAAAAAAATTATAACGAATTTGAATAAATCTCCTGTTTTGGGGTGGATTTATTGGCTTTGACTCGTTCGTGTGAAATTCTTGGAATTTCCGGGCCCCCATTTCCCGCGAAAAATTCGCGAGATCCCGGAAGCATTGATATGAGAGGCGGACTCTCTCTCTCCCTCTCTACAACATAATTCAAGGGACCAGAAAAAAAATCGTGTAGCAGATAATTTCGTTGTAAATTTATGTAAAATCTGCCACAAAATTCAAGAGACCAGATGAAAGTAGTTTTACGGGTAATTTCGTTGTAGAGAAATACACTGACGAAAGAAATCCATGGGACCAAAATAAAAATCATCATTCAGAGAAAAATCATTCTAGAGAGTCCACTTGTATTGAAAGCCGTAAAAGTGGAGCAAAAATGACCAGATTCATTTCTGCCTGTCTCTAGATGAACACTCGAAAGTGTTGAAACGAAAAGGCAGGAAGGAACATGAATCAGGCATCATGACAGGAATAAATCTAATGCTTTGCTGGTAATTAATATTAATTTTTTTTTTGTGGCTCGTGAAGAAATTGAATGATGTCGAGTGGTACATTCTCCATCTGTAATCTTCAATGATTTTTTCGAGCGCGAATCCGCGCGTGAACTTGTCTCGCTCTTCTTGCGGCATTTTCCTTGCTTTTCTAGCGGAATTATGTGTTTTTCCGTCATTTTGTTTCCTCGTGACAACCTTTGCCTGTGTGGCCTGGTTGCGCTTTCTTCCACCTAGCCCGGTTTTTGTGGAGCGGAAGAGTGCTCGATATTTCGGTGTGTGCGACGTGGCATGTGCGTGTGTGTGTGTGGGAGGAGGAGGACCAGGAGACAGGCCAAACCGACCCGTTGTCAGAGTTGAGGACGGCAGAGGATCTGAGAGGAAAGGAGGAGAATAAAAAGAAGCAAAGGGGTGTGTGAGTGAGTTGACTATGGGAAAGGCAGAGAGGGAGGGAGGTAGAGAGAGAGAGCGTGCAATCACGCATCAGCAGCACCACCACCGGCATTTATATTGAAGGCATTTCATTGGTCCCTTGTTTGTTTTTGTTGTTGCTACTGCTTTCTTTCCTCCCGGTGTGGAGTTGTCGGTATGGAAGGAAGGATGAGGAGGGTTATGCAATACAGTACTGTACTGTACAGTATTTTGAAGCGGACGAGAGGTGCGTGTGTGTGTTCGTGTTGCCAAATGCCAGACGTGTGGCAATCATGATCTCTCCCTCTCTCTGCGCACACATACACAAAGCATGTACTGGCCGTTACTGAATTTTGAACCTTTACCACCACCGTCGTAGTCGTCGTCATTGTGGTTGGCCATTGCCGCCTGTACTTCGGCTTGGTGCGAAGAAGGAGGGAAGAGGGAGATGAAGAAGCGAGCCTATTTGAATGACTTGGCGTCGCGGCGGTTTCGTTTTCTTTCTTTTTTCTCGCTCGCTTGATCGCTCATTCACTCTGTCTGGCGTTATTTGATGCGTTGTGAAATGGCCTGCAAATGCTGCTGCGCTTTGGGGGATGGGTGTGTGGGTCAAGTGAGCGTCATCATAAATCTCCGTTATGACTCGGATTTGCAATTTGCTCTGCCAACTCTTTTTCTACTGCGGTCGAATTTCACAGAACCAGGAGCAACATTCTATTCTATTTAGAGAAACAAATTTTTTCTTTAAAAGGAATTGAGAGCAAGGAGATCTCCGGAAAATCGAGTTTTAGCAGTTTCAGAGGATTGTTTTTATTGCATATTTTACAAGACAGGGACCTGAGAAAAAAGTCGACGTCGGAATGTTCGAGTCATTGAGGTTCAACTGTGCCTTTGAATGGGGAAATGGATGATGGGGGTTTGAGGCAAAACCCCTCTGTTTTATAATGCAGCACAGGTGGTGGTACATTACAATGGTACCGTCGAATTTGCTGGGTGGTTGACTCTTAATTCGACCTCCTTTTGGGGGTTTTTTTTTTTTGCTGCAGTTTCTGAATTTTACAGAATGTTGCAATTTGAACCTAGTCCGACGACGGATTCGGGTCGATTTGCGGGGTACCACCTGTATTTCGTGGATACGTTATTTTTTGGTTTTGCGTGGCTGCGCAATCTTCTCGCTTACTGGTCGTCTTATTCGTGGCAATTTCAAGCTCACGGAATGCCCTCCTCGCAATTTGTGTGTGTGTCGCGGTTTATTGTTGGAACACTCGCGTGCGTGTGCTCTGTTTCCCTCGCTGCCGTCATCATCATCTTCACGAGTGGCCCCAGGGGGTAAAAAAAAAAAAAGAGAAAAAAGTAGGAAAGTCCTCATATATTGTATTGTATATGTTTTAATGGACAGCTCGTTTAATTTTTTTTTCTTCTTGTATCCGTTCCTCCCTCGATGGCCGCTTGGCGTGAACCAACCAGGCTTAGAAACGGTCAAGCTCGTGTTTCCCTCCGTTACCCGATGGGGTTATTGAACTTGTATCCCAAAGTGAGGGGGGGAGGGGAGGGATGGAGGAGAGTCTGTGCATGGTGGACAAGGCGATTGGGTGCTTGGTTGGATGACTGGCGACGAGACGTGCAGTACACAAAGAGGGAGAGAGAAAAGGGAAGGGGGAATGTCACCCATCGTTTATTGAATTTTTTTATTGGTCATATTTTCGTTTATAATGTACTGTATTTGGTTGTGTTTCGCACGACGAGACGTGGAATGATCCCGTCTGAGGGAGGAATCCCGTTGCGGCGGCTGCTGTTGCTGAGACAGACAGAGAGAGATGCCTGAAACTTTTACAGTCGAATTTATCAAATTCTAATTGCAAGGGACCCACCCGCAAGAGAATTTGTGCGAGGGAAACAAGCATGTTTTGTTGTAGGAAAGATGGAATAATTTGCAGGGAATTGTAAATGGTGATATTCTTAGCCCTGAATTGCTTCTTGAATTAATTGACAGGATGATGAACTTGGAAGCAAGAGTTCATTTGCCCAATTAGGTCTTTCACTTCCTTTTAAAAACACGTCCAGTTACTTTTTTATTGCTTTTCTCTTTCCTAGGTCGAAAACTAATAATTGGCTAAAGACCCGAGAAAATTGCACTTGAAGAGATTTGAGTAATCGAGGTTTAACTTTTTGTGGTTAATAAATTGACTGACACCCTGCATGGAGGCGGCGTTTGTTGGGTTTTGGAACATAATCGCATCACTATGCGGGTCCCCCAGACATAACGGAACGAATCACTCATACCAGATGCTGTATAGAATTTGAATATCCCCGACTCCTGCAGGCTAACATTTTCTTGAAAACACGGAGTAGATGCTTTAGCACAGTACAATACTTTCGCAACACAGATGTGGAGAATAACCGAGATTTCCAATTGATTTTGATTATACCTGATGTAATTAAGAAAATTCAAAATGTGAAATACAAGTCACTTTATTAAATGTTCTGAAAAATGTTCTGATCTGATTGAAGAAAAGGGTGAAACAAACGGAAAATACGTGTGTGAGAAGAGAACATTTATTGATTCGGAGTTACCAACCGTACTTCCTCAAAAAATTAGCCAATTTTGAAATGAAGCTAAATGCATTTTGATCGTAGCTTCATAAACTTCCTGGATGGCTGCATTTTCTAAACAGCAAGAGTGGCTGTTATATTTTTCCAAGGTTTTTCTAATAGTTGAGTTTTCCCATTTTACTCCCATCTTTAAAAATTGCTTCGACCCCTGCGCTCATGATGAAGGTGAAACATTTTTTACCTTGAAATTATAGACGAAAATTAGTTTATGACGAAAGTTTTACAACATTGTCCGTATGAAGAAACTGCCGGGAACAAGAGAAAATTCGTTCTGACGGAGTGTTACTGTGATATATTATTTTGAATAAGTTCAAGAGAACAGTTCGGGAATAAATAAAATAGATGCCAATTTGACTATGAGCCTGAGAATTGACAAATACAGTACTGTGATATAAAAATCGAATGAATGCGACATTAGTCAAGTGTACGTTGACACTTGTTCCAGAAATTCCGGTGTTGTGTGAACACAACTGCTGAAAAACATCGAATGAACAGCCCTTTTTGTTTCCGGTGAGAATTTGCAGTGACTTGCAAAAAAAAAAAAAAAGCACGAAAAGATAATTGCATAGCTTCGGCGCTACTCTTGTATGAATCATCATGGTAACTCACGTGTAGCCCCTAGAACTGTTGTCGACAAATTTTTGGGCAGTCTATTCGAGATTATTTTTCAAGATTGACACATCTGAATAGGGAACAGTAATTTCATGAGTTTCAGAAGTTACAAAGGCGATTTTAGGACAAGAAAGGTGAAAATCCTCCCCTTTGAAACGTCCAATTGTTTATGCCTTCATATGTTTTTTTTTTTAATCGTTACTGGAAATGGATCCCTGAGAAAAATTTCAGAACATGACCTGGACTCTTTAGTTTTTTGTTTTTCTTCTTCTTTTTCCGCACGGCCCTCGCGTGATCGCTGAAATCGTTAGTCTAGTAATTGCTGATTACGTTAATTTTTTTTAACAGAAATTGAAACTTGATTACCGAAAACGTTTTCACGCTTGTGAAATCTTGTTTACTAATCGACTCCAGGACGAATAAATACTGAAGAGGACATTTTTGTTTCTCTGTAAATGAAGAGTTCATGAACACAATTCATTGCGTTTTCTCTATCTTTCAAATCTAATCAGCCTGGGACTGGCTGGGAATTCTTGTAGAATTGCAATTCAGAAGTTGAAGTTAATTTCGAAAATTGTCCCGACAAAGTTTGATTGCACGTAATAAAAGACGAGCAAAAAATTCACAGCAACCTCTTTTGAGTGACTTTACGTACTTGGTGGGTGAACTCTCTCCAGAACGAAGCTCAAGGGACCAGAAAAAGAATCGTTGTAAAGAGAATCCTGTTGTGGAGAAACCCTATCCTATAACATGTGAAGAGAACCCTACGGAACCACGATAAATTTCTAATTTAGGGAAAATTGTTGTAGACAAGATCATTGTGGAGAAAGTCCACCTTTATGTGAAGGACTGGAATTCGCAAGAAAATAAATATTTTATTCAATACTGTGTGACATTGCATGGTTGACCTGAATCAAGTACTGGATGAAAAGGATCATGAAGACCTTTGATTGGCCATGGAAAAGACATTGCAGCACGAGTGGAAGCATGCAAATTGAGGGAGTGGGAACTTCTCGAAATTTCCCAGTTTTTCCAGTAGGCCACCTTTTCTACTTGATTAATTTTCACCTCAATTTGCGAGGAACGGTACGAGTCCCCAACCTACCACGGACCGGCGCCGGTCCGCAGAAGGTTTTTGCCGGTCCGCGGGAAATTTTTTGCCATATTTATCTGAAATTTTGGAAAGACGATGGCATTTGAAATTATTTGATGAAAAATAAAAGCTGCATTTTCTTCTGAAAACGCTTTCACCTTCTGAAATAAATATCATAATCTTTCATTCTGAGAAACCTTTCTTAAGCCCACGTTTTCAATTTTTAAAGAACATTCCCCTGTAGCTGCTCCATTGGTTCTGAACTTGATTTTTGCAAAAAAGCAGAAAATTTTTAAGTACCTGTCATCTGCCATGAAGTCTTCCGAAAAAAAAAAATTTTTGAGTTCCCAAAAGCTTCATGAAACTTTGCCAGTCCGCAGAATTTTTTTTTGGACATTTGCGAGTCTTTGAAAAATTTCAAAGAAATTTGCCGGTCCGCAAAAAATCTTAAGGAAATACCCCGGTCCGCGGGCCCAAGAAGGTTGGATAACACTGGATTAGGACACCAAGAAATATTTTATGACGACTTCTTCTCGAGTTTACATTATGTTTAAAAAAAAAACGATGAATAATCTTGGTATTGTATTAACAACAACGCTTGTTCTTTTCCCTTATCTTTTTCCCTGAACAGATGCAGCGTGGTGGCAGATGGCGGCGTCGCAGCTGGCCGCACAAGACTACCTGGCCCGACTCGGGATGAGCGCGGGCGCCGGTCCGTTCTCGTCCATGCACGCGGACCCGCTGTTGGCGGCT
>CAJPEX010005007.1:0-18478 GCA_905338405.1 Notodromas monacha | reverse complement strand
AATGAACATCAACGGGGAGAAAAAGCCGAGGCCTGTCGGCTCTAGTTTCCTTTCCCGTCGGCCTAATTTCCCCTGCCCCTGAAGCTCGGCTATCTTTTCTTATTTTCTTTTTTGCTAATTTCTCGCGTCTTCTTTCTTTCTTTCTTATTGTGAGTCTTATTCTCATCCGGGATTTGCTGGGATTAATTCCGAGCCCAGGCCAGGCTCTTTTCCGTTTTTCTCCCCCGCGTTGAGAAGGCCGGCGGAAAACTCCAGATGCTCCACAATGGAAGATCGGGGGGATCCCCGGGATCCTCGGGAGCCATGAGCAGAAAGCGCGAACAAAGGCCTCTCATTATGCTGCTTCCGTTTTTTTTTCATGAGGAAGTGCGCGAATATGGAGTATGACTTTGAAGCCGTCATGCTTTACTTTTGGCAGATTTTTGTGATCCAAATAATATAGTCCTACGAATAATAGCAAAACTCATGGTTTTTTTTTCTGGCCCCCGATATTTTTCTTTTGTGGTAAAAATGAAATACGTTAAAAGGAAATATCTACAGTGCTGGCCCATCAGTCTTGAAGGCAAGTTTTTTTCTTTCTGAAATCGTGAAATGAAAATGGAAAATGATGGTCTTATTCTCTTTGACAGCTGTTCTATGCGTTCGTTGACTTTTTATGATTTTAAGTCAAAAACTTTATCTTGTCGTCTCAATGAATTATGAAATAACGTCTATGAGGTCATTTTTAATTATTTTCTCTCAATTTTTTTTGTTGCTCGGAGATTTTCTGTCAAATTCAAGTCCCAAGAAAAAATCGTGGTTCTCACGCGGAAGCTTATGTATTGCATAATTATATTTTTAAAATTCAGTACCTTATTGGCCAGCAGAGTTCAGAGGTTTTTATTTGCAGGTTGGTTTTATAGTAGGAAATTTAAAACGTTTATCATGAAATGTTTTTTAAAAATCGATATTCCAGAATTTCAGTCCTTTTTTCTGCTAATATGAAGAACATAAAAGCAGATTTTATACCATTTCAATGTTGCTTTGAAAAGCAGTGCGTGTCAAGAGTCTGTTAATCCGGATTTGACGAATAGCCTCTTTCCCAATATGGAAAGGCTTTTTTCCCAATATGGAAAGATTTTTTTGTTGGAAAATTGCAACTGATGGTGAATAGAAGTAACAGGATTAGCTCATTGCTTGTTTAATTTCTGCTGAATTCATTCACCTTTAAGGATTATGATGTTATTTTTTATTTGCAGGAAATTTGAGTAACATTGCATTTTTTGATTCACTGTTGAACAGAGAGTTTTTTAATTACATACTGACTTTTGGTTGCATTCATTCAACAACAATTTCAAAAGTGGGAATGCACATGAACACATGGAATTCACCATTGATATTCAATTCACGGAAGGAATGCACACATGAAATCACATTGAACACACAGTAAAAAAAATTTGGGAATTTGGAAGATTCAAGAGAGTGGAAAATTATTTTTCTATCAATTTTTTGAAATTTCACTTTTTCATGGAATTTTCACATGTTTCAAAATATTTTTCATTGCCAAAAAACAAATGCTTTGATGAATTTCTGGTCAGGATTTCACAATTTTTTGAGGAAAAAATATGTTAATTTGTTTGAAAAATTTAAATTGATTCCTGAGTTGATTTGAAGAAAGAAATATGCCATGGACCTTTAACTTACAGCTCTGCTACCATTTTTGTATGAAATCACATTGAACACACAGTAAAAAAAATAAAATGTGGGAATTTGGAAGATTCAAGACAGCAGGAAATTAATCTTCTATCAATTTTTTGAAATTTCACTCTTTCATGGAATTTTCACATGGTTTGAAATATTTTTCATGGCAGAAAAACAAATGCTTTGATCAATTTTCGATTAGGATTTCACAATTTTTTGAGGAAAAAATATGTTAATTTATTTGAAAAATTTAAATTGATTCCTGAGTTGATTTGAAGAAAGAAATATGCCATGGACCTTTAACTTACAGCTCTGCTACCATTTTTGTTAGAGACTAAAAAGTCTCCACAAAGAAAATATGAGAAAGATGAATAAAACACAACATTCAGCCTGGGACTGGCTGGGAGCCTCTTTAAAGAGGCCCCAAAAGTATTGAGTGTTTAATTATGTCCCAAAGAATAAATGCAACTCAAATAATTTTGGACCTTGCACACACATTTCAAACAACACAATAATAAATTCAGATGTCTTAAGATGAGCTCTTCACACTTCAAGAACTGGCAGTGGAATGAANGGACCTTGCACACACATTTCAAACAACACAATAATAAATTCAGATGTCTTAAGATGAGCTCTTCACACTTCAAGAACTGGCAGTGGAATGAATTTCATTGTTACATGTTTTTGGAGACAGAAGAAAGAAGGAAAAGTGGTTTTCCTTGTGGGCAAAATATTGGCCTCTGATTGGCTGATTATGTTGGAATCGAAGACGATGCTGTGCATCGTCCTACAATTCCTTCGGGACTCGTTTTTTGGTGCTGGTGGCTTGGCTGATGCAAAGGACCAGTTTTTGAGATGCAGCGGGGATAGTTATTATAATTTACAGGTGCCTGACTTGTTCCCCAACAGTGTCAAATGAAAAAAAATATTACTGTTCTCATATATTTGTGAGACTATCATCTAGATTCTAGAGCATCTGGACAGACGTTATTCTGCTTCTGGTCTAATTTGAGACGCCAAATTAAATTTCCTCTTTGAAAGCCGCCATGTTTTCTAGTAATGAAAATTTTCAAAACGAACCTTCAATCGTATTTTTTTCAGTTATTGAGCAAAAAACTGTGCAGTGAAATGATGACAAAGCTGCTCAATTTATCATTTTTAAATTTAATAGTAATTTTTCTCACTGCCCCCGAGGGCAATCACGCCGTGACCATCAGTGAACCAATAATGGATGGTCCAGTAGAACGGTTTTATCTTGAGCCGGACCCCACTAAAGGCAAGAAATTCAGAGTTCTCTTGAATCCAACGGAACTTGAAGAGAGACAAGCTAAAGATTTCCTTGATCGGATGGAAATCAAACAAAACCGCATTTGCTACAAGGAAGCGGATGCTCAGTTCACCTACTGGAGCAACATAACAGACGAATCCGAAGCCAAAGCGGCGAGTTTGAGCATTAAAAAAAAATTCAGCTCTCAGATTAGCTTGGATTTGCATCTTGAAAATATTTTGTCAATTATATGCGCAGAACGCTGAGAGTTCGGAATATCACGAGAAAAACCGGTTCTTCAGTGAATGCCAAAATCGTGCATTTGACGAAAACGGACCTTTCCCAAATTGGCGACGGTACGACGCGAAAATCAAACAGTTAATAGACAGGGACAAACGCGAATATCGGAATAGCTACAGTTCTACAGTGAACCAAACCGTGAGCAACATTTTGTTTGCGATTTTTGTTCCCAGTTGGAAAAGGTGTGAGAAAAGAAAACAGGAAAATTATTTTCATAGTCCATTAAATATCCAGCATTGAGAAGAGCATTCTTGCAGAAATTAAAGTTGGCTTTTCTCCTAATAAAACTGTATTCACATTTTCACTGGATGAGGCGAATTATTTCAATTTTTAATTCTGAGAAACCTTTCTTCCAGCCCAACTTTCTAATTTTTTGAGGCCACTGTAGCTGATTCCTTGGTTCTTAACTTAATTCTTGAAAAAAGTGAAATTATTTTATTCCTGCCATGAGGTCTTTCAAAAAAAACTTTTTCGAGCTCGCTAAAATTTTATGAAACTTTGTCGATCCGTGAATTTTGTTTTTCTTTGGTGGAAATTCGCAGAGAAAGCCAACGAAGTCATTCAAAATGAAGCCAAAATGTATCCAAACCTGACCATCTTGAACTTATTCAACTTATAAAATGAAAAAATAGAATCAAGTGAAGGAACATTTCTCAAAAGAATTTACTGCGCAACTTCCTTTAAAATTTATATTATGCTCCATGAAAATCTTGTCCAAATGAAAAATACAGTAAATATGGAATGAATTAATTTTATTTAATAGAAATCCTGCAGGCAAGTGATTTTTTCTAGAAAAATGTAAATCCTATATTGAGTGAGACTTCGCCGATAAATTCGCTATAATAATTATTAATCTTTCATATTTCATACATTTTCATCCTCTCTAATTCACAATTCAGATTCAGCTTTGATAAATTTTTTTGCAAACCCTGCTCAATGATTTGAGCATCGGCATCTTGAGCTTCGGCTTTCTCAAAAGTTATTTTTTCTTACACTCATCTGAAAACACCATTTTCGAATTCAATTACTCAAAAATGTTTCATGGCAAGGAGAAAAAGGATGGATTTGTTTAATCCATTTTGATCGCACAATATACGGGTATTTGTAACTACTGATGTGCTCTAACATCATAATTCGGTGATTTCGTACAAATATTAGTCAAAATCTGGCGAACGTCTTGAAATACTTAAATCAATCGATTTTTGGCTTGGGTATGACAGGATGACAAATGAATTTTCCGATTATTTTTACAAGTTATTGCGAGGAGCCGTTGACGAAATGTCTAAGATATTCACAACTGCAACGATTTGCCTGCCGGATGGGAAATGTGGACTTCGTCTAGACCCTGGTATCGATGAAAATTAAACAAAGTTTCCACTCTCGACGATTTTTAAAAAAAATTATAAACCGAAGATTATTTCAGAAATAACTGAACTGACGGCCAAATCGAGAGACTATGAGTTGCTGGAACACATTTGGGTCACTTGGCGAAACGCGACTGGTCGGAAAATGAGGCAACTTTACACAAATTACATGACGAGTGAAAACGATACTGCGAAGAAGAAGGGTGAATTTACACGAGCAATCTCTACTGAATTCCAAATTCAGCTGATAATTTGCGAAAACTATTTTGATTTCAATGCAGGATTCGCAAATGCAGCCGACATGTGGACGGATTCGTACAACGTGAGCACTTTCCACTCGGATATCGACAAGGTTTGGCAAGAACTCGCTCCGTTGTACAAAAAATTGCACGCTTTTGTACGGCTAAAACTCGTGGACGTGTATGGGGACAAAATTGACAAGAAAGGACCGATTCCAGCTCATATCACAGGTTATACAACTTATTTTTGGGGGTGTGGGTGTATCATCTTATCTTTCTGATGGTAAACCGAGAGTAAATTTTTTTTCAAGTGATAGATTCAAAGCGTAGATTCCTCACAGCCTGAAAGGGCTTAAAAAATTAATAATATTTTCCACCTAGAAATCGACTGAGGAAATTTAAGGATTTTTTCCGAACAAATAAAAAACAGTTGTTCAATGTCAAAAATGCCTTCCACAAACATACAGTGTGTGCCAAAAAGGGAACCGATTTTTGACTTTAAATAGCTTGGTAGAAAATTGAGCTGTGATGATGGTAATGAAAAAAAAGCACCAAATGAAAGCTTGTTCAATTCTCTTACAAATGGTATGTAGTTTCATGGTCCCATACATGCCACAGAATGGTTCTTGTGACCATAGCTCAATTTGCTACCGAGCTATTTCAAGTCAAACATTGGTTCATTTTTTAGCCCACCCTGTAGATATCAGCCTCTTGCACAATTTGCTATGATTTAGATCCGCTTTCCCTGGTTTTGAGAAATCCTCACAAATCACCCCAAAAAATCAGTTTTTTTTAATGAAAAATAGGGGGGGGGGGGACTTTTTGCGCATGAAAACATGTCTGCTTTTAGGGGCAATTGTACTTTGCCACTACCTGATCTCGCGTCAAAATAGTGTACTTATTTACGTACATTAAATAAATTTCTACAGGAATCCTTTCACATAAGCTATTTTCGTTTTTTCTTACGAACTTCAGCATTCCATCAGCCATTTCCCCCGACAAATTTTCTCGCAAGCGATTTTATTTTGTGCTGTTTTCTCTGATGAGTGACACTGACTTCATAGGATGTAATCTTTGTTATCCACATCAGTTTCCTCCCAAGAAATGTATCCATACATGCGGGACTTTTTCCTTGGCACATTTCTCTCCCAATTTTTAATTCACATGAAATGCTGTTTTTCTGCACGACAAGCTTCTTCGCAATGAAATAAAATATGTTTTTTTTAGGAAACCCATGGGCGCAAGCATGGAATTACCTGGAGGACATCGTTCAACCCTTCAAAGGATTACCATCCATTGATGTCACCGAATCACTCAACAACCAGGTACCATCTGATCAGACTTGAAATTCCTTGAAATTTGATGTTGCGGATTTGAAGCATATAATTTTAGCGGGGAAATCTTCCATCAGTTTTCCGAAATTGAAAACATGTTTTGATGAGGCGCTGTCTGGGGAATTTCTTCTTTCAGGGATACACAGTTGTAAAAATGTTCAAAACAGCAGAGGAATTCTTCACTTCACTGGATTTGATGCCCATGACAAAGACATTTTGGAAGAAAAGTGTGTTAGTTCGACCCCCGGGTGTCGAAATGGCTTGCCACGCGTCAGCTTGGGACATGTGCTCCGCGGGTGACGATGAAGACTTTAGGTATATGAAGAAAAAAACATTCATTTTAAAATACTGTATTAATTAAATATACATGTATTTCTGTGTTAGGGGATTTGAATTCTTGTTTATGCATAATTTCTTAGCTAGGTAATTTCTAGTTTTAAAATACAGTGAGTCTTGGAACAAGTTTTTTGTGATAACCTCTTTTGTTGGAAACTTTACAGAACTTTAAGAAACAGTTTTACAGGATTATTCCCCAACATCAACTCATGCAGCATAAACTTGCCAAAAGCAACAGCTCAAATAATTTTTAATTTTTACTAATTTATCATTTTTTTTAAATGGAATTTTCATCATTGCTGGTCTGGAGGTTTTTACTCTAGGAGCATCTGAAACTGATATCTTTGCTATTAAATTACCACAGGACCAAAGATGCACAAAGGGAGCAAGCAGTTAAGCAGCTTGCTAGCTCATTTAAATTTTGAATTACTATGCTTGAACTTTAGCAAAAGAATGGGACAGCACTTGGTTGAAGCTGAATATAGACTGATGATATATGCGCATATCTCACTCAATTCTTCAGATACAAAATTTTGCAATACCCTAAAAGTTAGATCTTGATGTTCTCTACACTTTATGTTCCTGGTAAAATATTTCGAAGTGTCTTACTTTTTAAGATATTTGCATTTCTGCAAAATAAAGTTTTTGCCAAAGTGCTTTGCTGATAAGAATTGGTGCTCATTTCCTTGCTGATAAAATCGCCCATGGTCAGGAGCAGAGACAAAAACAAAATCATCCCACTTGGGGCATTCAGAAAATGCACAATTGGTGCAATATTTGCTGCGGCTAAATTTACATGAAGTTCATGCTGCAAAATAAAACATCCTTCTTGTCTTCAATAAAATAAAATCTCTGGGTTAAAATAAAAAATAGAGACATGCTGAAAACATTCAATTTCAACCAATATCATAGAATCAGTGAGCAGAACTTTTACTTGATTTGGTATTTACGTAACAAGCATCACTCTTCTTAAATTTGTTGAAGAGAAAAATTGAACCTTTGGTGCATCTGAAAAGCATCAATTTCCCCAAGGAGATATTATTAGGAGGCAGTTATAATTTTAAGAGACACAAAACCTTGAAACAATTTTCCAATATTTTCCATTGCCAGAATCAAGATGTGCACTCAGAAGAACCATGCAGATTTTCTCACAGCACACCATGAAATGGGACATATTCAATATTTTATGCAATACCGACATCATCCACGCCAATTCCGTGATGGTGCAAATCCTGGTAATTACAATAAACAGTTGAACCTCAATAACTCAAACCTACCAAAGTCAAATGCCTCCCAAGCTTGAATTCTTTTCAATTCACTATGCCTGGATTCCTTTAGAAACAATGCATTAAAAGCCTCCCTAGCTTTTTCTCTCAAACCTCTCAAAGTCAAATTTTTTGAGTCCTTTTGGATATTATTCTCTGGAAAAATGAAAGAGAAAATCAGTAAAAAAAAATGGTTTTATGCATCTTGAAATGAAGTGAAAGACTAATTGAAAAAATGAACGCATGCCTCCAAGTTCAGTAAACCCATCAAGGAGCAATTTTAGGCCCAGCATATCCTCATGTACAATTTCCCACAATTTTTTATGCTTCATTGTAGACAAAATGTTTGTTTCCTCAGCTCAAAACAACCAAAAATCAAAATCTCAATAAGTGGAATTTTTCCTGGTCCCTAAATGTGACTTGGAGAGGTTCAACCGTAAACAGTTTTTCTTTTTTGCCAAGAAATGTGTTTTATGATTCAATTACTTATCATTACTAATAATGCCCATTTTATTAGGTTTTCATGAAGCAATTGGGGACACATTGGCATTGTCTGTGGCGACGACGAAACATTTGAAGAGAGTCGGCTTGTTGACACCAACTCAGAAACGTCTACATCTTTTCAAGGAAAACGAATTGGACCTCAACTACTTGATGAAAGTCGCTCTTGACAAAATTGCCTTCCTTCCTTTCGGATACATCGTCGACAAATGGAGATGGTTGGACTAATTTTTTCAGCCTCTCGTCCGAGGCTATGGAAGCTTAAAATGAAACAAATTGGCTGCAATGTATGATTATAAATAGAAATCGATTCAGATTCGTTCTCATTATGGAGGGAGAACTCCGCTTATCGGCTCATGAGTCATGAAATCATGATCAAATTCGCCCGTAATTTCAAGTACAACAGATAATTGAAATAATAATATCCCAACTCATTGAGGCAAAAAGTTTACTCGCACTTTTCAATGCATTTACTTCTTGAAATATCGAATTCCACCTCGTATTCTGTAAAAAGAATAATCATTTTCATAATGAGAGGGAAATGCCACGGCTGAAATACGAATACTGTGCAGCAGGCCAATTTTGTTTTGTAATAATTGATTAAAATTTGGGAAGGGTTGATGTGCACATGGCGAATGGAAACCCAGATAATTGGATACATTATTAGATAAGGCTGTAATTTTACTCGCATCGCAGACAAAAAATATGCAAAAATTTCTATAAGTTCATGGCACGACATATTTTTCTTTCGTTAGAAATGCATGAAATAAATTTTGCTGCATCCAACACTCGAGAATCTCGAAGGCAACACGCTAAATTTGCAATCTATTCATGATATAATGTGACGAAGCCTCCAATTTTATGCGCGATTCACGGACTTGATATTTTCAAAAATGAGTAAAATAAAGCTTTCTACATTTCTCAGGGATCTCTTCAAAGGAATTGCTTCTCTGGACAAAATGAATGCTCACTGGTGGAAACTCAGAGAAGAAATTCAGGGTTTGAAAGCACCTGTGCCGAGAACAGAAGAGGATTTGGACCCAGGAGCCAAAAACCACGTTGCGACAGGATCAAAATACGTGGCGTAACTTTTTTCAGAGGATTCTTGGATATTTTGAATGAATACTAACTGAATGTTTCTCAATTCAACCATCAAGGTACTTCGTCAGCTTTATCATTCAGTTTCAATTTTACGAGGCGTTGTGCAAAATATCTAAGGAATACGAACCGAACAATCCCGAAAAGCCGCTTCATCGCTGCGATTTCTATCAGAACCTCGACGCCGGAGACGTTTTCAGGTTAGACAGAAACATACACGGTGGGCCACAAAAAGTGAACCAATTTTTGAATGGGGACATCTCTGTCAAAAATCAAGCTGCACCAAACGAAAAAAACACCCCATGAAAGCTTATTCAATTCTATTTCAAATGTTTTCTTGTCTTCAGTCCTAAACGTAATCAAATGGTCACAAAAACCATTTGAATAAAAACTTTAAAAAAAAACGTTGTCACAAAACTCTTCCTGCTAAGCTGCGGTCTCCAAATCCTTCCAAATACTACGTTTAAAATTACTAAAACCAACATCAGTGCACCAGAAACAAAGTTCAAGATAAATACAGACAGGAAAATAAATAAGCCCCAACAAATCCACCCAGGCAAAAACCAGAAGAAAAATAAAAATCATTAAGCACATGCACACAAACACCCAGGAACTAAAGAGAACATGAGTTGGCTTTTCTTTCAATTACACTTAAGAAAAATAATCACATGCTCAAATAATGCAACTTATTTTAATTATTTTCAAAATGAGAAACCTTTCTTCAAGCCACCTCTCTAATTTTTTTTAAACATTTCACTATATGCCTGCTTCATTGGATCTTAATTTTTGCAAGAAAGCAGAGACTTTTAAAATGCCTGCCATAAAGCTTCCTGCAAAAATGTTACAAAACTTTGCCTGTCTGCAGACAATTTTTGGGAAATTTGCAGGTCAGCAAAATGTTTAAAGGCAATTTGCTGGCCCGCAGTCCCAAAACATTGTGTAGGACATTCCTTTTTTTCAAGGAAGTTTAAAATCATGAAATATTGTTTTTTTTAATCTTGCAACCCACTTTCAGGGAGGGCATGAGACAAGGATCATCTTTACCTTGGCCAGATGTGATGCAAATAATCACAGGTCAAAGAAGCATGACTGCAAAGCCTCTGAGGACTTACTTTTTACCTCTAGAAAAGTACCTGGAGAAAGAACTTGCTGCTGCAGAAGAATGCATCGGTTGGGGAAGTAAGTTGTAAACATAATTATAAAAATATTAAATTCATTGCTCATAGAAGTCTGATTTATTTCCCAAGGTGACTGTCAATGACGAGTTGCATTTAAGACCGAGACATGCGTAAATCCTAAAATCTCACGCATTCAATACAAAGCGTGAGTTTGACTGTGCTGAAAAATGCTGCGGATTCAGAAGTCAATCGTATACAAAAATTAATTTTTGCTAGCGGGATATTTCGCTATAAATTTTTTTCGTTTGAATAATACCGCAGGTGACAAAAATACCCACTAAGCATTAGCCTCAATCCTAAATAGCCGAAACATTTTAAAATTCGAATGCTGTTTTACAAAGACTGTTATGTTCTAACTGGCGTGCAAATCTTGAGAAAAATAAATAAGTAATAAAGAATAAACAGAGGTTAAATGCGAAAAAGATATTGCTCTGGATCAATTTCATGTTGGAGCCTGTAACACTGTGATGAGTGAGAAAAATATTCCCATGAGAGATAATGACACCATCAAGAAAATAATAGTGGAAAATCCGAGAGCGGACTTTCAATTGCAGATGGCAATAAATAAAAATCAATCATTGAATCTGGCGTCTCTGCAAAAGGTTTACTCTTCTTTTTTGGCGCTTTTTACAGTGTCTGTGGCGGCCCAAAGACGCAGCTCCAGCATCCCGCTGAAACTGGACCCAAAAACTTATTAGAATTCCAAGGCCAGTGAGCCTCCCAAAAATCCCATTTTTGTGAGACTCACTGAGCCTCACTCAAGGACAAAAAGTGGTCATCACTTCTTTGATTTTGCCTGAATTAGCCAACCCTGAGCCAGGAAGAAATCACCTGATTTCTTCCTGACCCAGTCCAAGCACCTGGGTATAAAAACCCTCATTCCTTTTTGAGAGAAGAAGTCAGAACCTAGTGTGAAAGGGCCTTTTAACTTTTATTACCTCGTTCATTTTTCTGAGCTGACCAATCAATCTTAAATTGACTCTGCCATCACAATCATTCAATTAACAGCCGATTGATGATCTGGGCAGTGAGAATGAACTTCTCTGAAAAGAGTTTGAGTTCTTATTGAATGAATGAATGAACAGAAAACTTTATTTGCCGCTTTTCAGCTAAACTTGCATTCTGATGGCTGCACAATTCAATTCCTTTGTCTGGGATCCAATGTACCCATGACAGTGTCTATATGCATATTTTGGGATGAGCATGCATACGGACTTACCAAAAAATAAAAAAAATTTTTGAACAGTGGGAACTCTGGAATACACAAAGTTTGTTTTTAATGTGTGCTGTAAATTGTTTCTGTGCCATTTTTTTCACAGGAAAATTTTGCAGCGCCGGTATTTTCTCCCTAGTCCGAACGTTTGTGTGGCACTTTGATGCTGTCAGGATTTTCAACAATAAGCGATTCATAAAAAAAAATGCATATATATTTAGAAGAATGTGGAATACCAACCGGAATCTGTTGAATTTATTTTTCCATTGATACATGAATGTATTTGATCGATCAACCACGTGGATTGGGGGGTCTTCCAAGTATCTTTCGCTGAAACAAACACAGTGAAATTCCCAGTGGGATTTAGTGATTGTTTTTGGTCTGGGTGCCTCATCCGAATACGAAATTCTGGATCCGATTTTCCAAAGACGAATCAATAGTGCTGCGATACTTTCAAGGAGAAAACGTAGCTGCTTCAAGCAGCCAACATTCAATTCATGATTCCGCTAAACAAATCCGGCATTTTCTTTTCAAGGCTTTGACTTTGATGTGGAAAATCGGATTTGAAGAGATATTTACCGGTAATTCCAAACAACTCTGGGAATCCTCTCAGTATTCTCCGAATAAAAAATTTCACAGTGCCTGGAATTTTTAAAACACGGAAAACGTGTGAGCATGTTCCTGTCAGTAATTTATTTTTTTCTTTTTCAGGGTGGAAAAAGCAAATGTGAAAGGTCTAATACCGATCATTATGTCGAATGCTTCAGTCTGGGTGATTGTGAAAATCGCAGTTCTGTTTATCAATTATTCCAATCGAATGAATGCTGCGATCAGCAATTCCGTCGATGGTTCCATCGAACGTTTTTATCTCGAACCTGACCCGACTCAACTCAAGTCCTTCCGAGTTATTTTGAGTCCAACTGAAATCGAACAGGGACAAGCGAAAGATTTCCTGGACCGGATGGAAGTCAAACACAACCACGTTTGCCACCTGGCAAGTGCTGCTCAGTTCGAATATGAGTCCAACATCACGGAGGAATCGGAAGCCAAAGCTGTGAGTAAAAAGAAAATTCTGATTAGTACATTGAACTTCCTTTTTATAAGCTTGCGACCCTAAGATAAATGTACAGTATCAGGATATATGCACCAGTGAGAGATTTTTACTGTTGACATAATCATATCTTGAGTTTGATATTCCACAAAGCCATCACAGTTTTGTAAAATTCTATGTTTATTTAGGGCACTATACAGAGGAATGCAATTTTGGCTGTGTTCAAGTAATTAACTTCCCATGGGGAAAATTTCCATGCACTAGAAAACTTTTTATTTTTTTAGAATTATCCATTACACAACTAAAACAACTAGAGCCACTGAAACAACTAGAACAACTGTGACAACTAAAACAACTAGTACAACTGTGACAACTAGAACAAATGTAACAAATAGAACAACTGTAACAACTATAACAACTACTGTATAATAACTGTAACAACTAGAACAACTGTAACACCTGGAACAAATGTAACAACTAGAACAAGTGTAAGAACTAGAACAACTAGAACAAGTTGAAAAACTAGAACAACTAGAACAAATGTAAAAACTAGAACAAGTTTAAAAACTAGAACAAGTGAACAAGTGTAACAACTAGAACAAGTGTAACAACTAGAACAAGTGTAACAACTAGAAAAAGTGTAACAACTAGAACAAGTGTAACAACTAGAACAAATGTAACAACTAGAACAAGTGTAAAAACTAGAACAAGTGTAACAACTAGAACAAGTGTAACAACTAGAACAAGTGTAACAACTAGAACAAGTGTAACAACTAGAACAAGTGTAACAACTAGAACAAGTGTAACAAGTTGAAAAACTAGAACAACTAGAACAAATGTAAAAACTAGAACAAGTGTAACAACTAGATTACTAGAACAAGTGTAATAACTAGAACAAGTGTAACAACTAGAACAAGTGTAACAAATAGAACAAGTGTAACAAATAGAACAAGTACTCCTGGAACAAGCGTAAAAACTAGAAAAAGTGTACCAACTAGAACTATAGATGGAATTTAATTTGTTTATCTAGTAATAGTTTTGATTCCTAACACACCTGAACAGAACGCAGTTGGACAGGAATCTTGGGAGAAAACAACGTTCTTCAACCAGTGTGAGAGGTACGCTTTCAGTGAGAATGGGCCTTTTCCAAATTGGAAAAAGTACAGCCCTGCAGTACGAAACCTGATCCAGGCGGACATCAAACAGAAACATAGAAGAAAACACGGCCCTAGAATGGACAAAACTGTAAGCATTGATTTCTTGCCTTTTCATTGCGACATAATACATTAAAAAAATTGAAAAACAAGGATTTCTTGGAAATGAAATTGAATAACCTTTTTTTGGCATACTTTATTCACCCCTTTTACGCTTGACAAGAGAAAAGCCGGATTTTGATACATTGTTTCGTGAAAGGGGGACGTTGACAGCCAAAATTGTGTAAAAATAATCCAAGACAATCTTTTGTTAGAGGGGCCGTCAAAATTTCCCATACAGATTCATTAAAATTAATCAAAAGATTCCTTAAAATTAATTTTAATTATTGAAGCAATAATAATTAAAAGAGTAGAACCGACAAAAGTGCCTGGCGTTTTTTTTTTTTGGTTGGGAATGAAATCAGAGTTGAACAAGATTTTGACTGCAAAACAACCTTTCGAGTTTAGACCACATCCACTTGAAATTCTGCTGCGGCCTATAATTCGCTACTGTACCTTGATCATAGGCCGCACTGGATTCCCCAGAATACTTTTCTGAAGAAGTGCGGAATTCGTGTAAAAACGAGAATATGCGATAATATCCTGACTTACTCAAGTTCGCTAAATGATACCAAGACAGCGATTGTTACGTAAATACCAAATCAAGTAAAAGTTCTGCTCACTGATTCCAGTCTCAAGCGATTTTTCAATCTAGAATCTCACAAGAGTAGAAAATTCACAAGAAATTCAGATATTGATGAAAGGCAAAATTATCTTCCGACATAACGATATAATGCAACGTTTTCCCCCGAATAATTACAGCGATTTCCGAAGCATATGGGAAGCAGAGAGACAGAATTAATTTAAGACATTCTTTAAAACATACACATACTGTATACACTGCATTATATTGTCTAGCAGTTGCGAGGAGCTGCTGACGAAATGTCGAAGATATATTCAACTGCAACCATTTGCTTGCCTGATGGTAAATGCGGACTGCATCTGGACCCCGGTATTGCTCATAATTTTCCAGTAAACTTCTGATTCAATTTTGAAGCTTGATCAAACCGATGATTCCTGCAGAAATAACTGAACTGACGGCCAAATCGAGAGACTATGAGTTGCTGAAACACATTTGGGTCGCTTGGCGAGACGCGACCGGCCGGAAAATGAGGCAACTTTACACGAATTACATGACAAGTGAAAACGACACTGCGAAAAATGAGGGTGAATTTACACGAACAAACTACTGAATTCCAAATTTAGCTGATAATTTGCGGAAACTATTTTGATTTCAACGCAGGATTCGCAAATGCAGCCGACATGTGGACGGATTCGTACAACGTGAGCACTTTCCACTCGGATATCGACAAAGTTTGGCAAGAACTCGCTCCGTTGTACAAAAAATTGCACGCTTTTGTTCGGCTAAAGCTCTTTGACGTGTATGGAGACAAAATTGACAAGAAAGGGCCGATTCCAGCGCATATCACAGGTGTGATCTATAAAATAAATACATTTATTCCCTTTTGTTTATCGTCGTAAAGACGAAATTTTGGGAAGAAAAATTCCCAATAGTGATTTTTAAACTAAAAGCGACATTTTATGTGTAAAATTAAAGATTTTATATGCATTACCAACAAGCGAAGGTTTCGCTGGCAAAAGAATAAGCTACACAAATGCTTTCAAATACTGTATCTGAAGCTTGAAATAGTTTTTTTTTGGATATATAATTGGCAAGCGTCCACAGTTTGAAAGAGTTGAGAATAAAGACGAAAATTCCGCAAAGAAACAATTGGAAAGTTTGAGAGAAAAATGCTATCATGAATAGAATTTTTCCAGAGCAAGGAATGAATGCAAAAATTCGTTGAAGTATCGAACTTTGAGCCAAGGAATAGTTTATGTACAGATGTTGGTGTTCATCTATAGTTGATGTGGCAATTCCCGAAAAAAGGAAGAAAAAAATCATTCATCTTCCACCATACTCCAAGTTGAAAGCCAACTGCTACATGAGCAAGCCAAATCCATCTTTAACCATTGGAGGGTTCTTTTCAATGGACTGAAGGAGTTGGGATATATTTGCAGGGGCAGCGAATTTCAGTTTGACCCAAGGTCACTAAAATTTGCCCAGGTTGAGAAGGCCTGAGCATGAAAAAATCTGGAAGGAAAATTTTCTGTTGTTTTCAGGAATATTCCATGCTATCCACATCCCAGGAATGTTGGAAAAATGCCACCCAGCGAGGGATTGTTTCAATTCTTCATGCAGAATTTTCTGCAGGATTAGAAAAAAAAAGTTTGAATTTTTCCCAACTTAGGCCCTATTACAAAGGTAGGATTTTTAAAATTTCCACTGCTCAGTGGCACAAAAATTTTCAAAAATATTCTGACTTTGTGACACAAGGATTAACATATATGCAGGCACTATTTTGCAATTTGACCCTAATCTGTATGTTGCTGAACTAGGGTGAAATTGCAAAAGAGTTCAATTGCAAGACACTTTGTGAAATTGTGAAATATCAGCACAAAAATGCAAAAAATTTGACAAAGCAGGTTGAATTCTGGAGCCAAGGTCAAATTTCAAGTCAACCTTCCGGCAAATTTGACTGTATAATTGTGGGATGGTCAAATTGCAGGAGGTAAAATTGCAAGGTACCACCTTTATGCAGTGGTCTGCTATTAATCCTTGATTGGTTAAAGGAAATCTTTGTGTGATTTGAAAAATGCTGAGTTTTTGCATCTAATTTTGGGGGAAAGAGGATGTGTGAAGAAAATTGAAAGTACTCAGAAATCCATTAAAAATTGCCAGCCCTTTCCAGGCTAATTGCCATTTTACACTTTATCCTTATTCAACAGTTCAACTGATTCCTTCTGTCATATCAAGCCGCAAAACCATCACAAACCATCACTGGTTAAGTTGAGATAACACCTGTAAATATTTCTGGCATTTTCGGTCTTTGTCAAATCTATGATAATCATTAATAAAAAAACAAAAGCTGTTTACTAATTCCCCAGATTTATCTTACTTGTGTAGCCCGAAGAGAAATCTGAGCTTCATCGGCAAACTTTTCTTCCCAAGTTTCTGCTTCTTCGGGCTCTTCTCCTAAAAGCACGTTTTTCGCGCTTTAATTCAGCAATTTGTTTTTTTTTTGTTTTTCTTCCAGGGAATCCGTGGGCTCAAGCGTGGAATTATCTGGAAGACATTGTGCAGCCATTCAAAGGACTGCCTCACATAGATGTCACCGAGTCACTCAACAATCAGGTGCCATTATAAAGATAAAGATCAGAATTTCTGGTAATATGATCTGGTTCATAGAAAAAAATCGAAAATAATTGCTTACAAATCGTTGCTCTCTATATTAACTTGGAACGGTATTCGGTATTTTTCAAATAATTGTTTTTGATAAAGATCAGAATTTCTGGTAATATGATCTGGTTCATAGAAAAAAAATCGAAAATAATTGCTTACAAATCGTTGCTCTCTATATTAACTTGGAACGGTATTCGGTGTTTTTCAAATAATTGTTTTCCCTCCCCTCCCCAGGGATACACGGTTCTCAAAATGTTCCGAACAGCGGAGGAGTTTTTCACGTCGATTGGTTTGATGCCGATGACGTCGACGTTCTGGAATAAAAGCGTCCTTGTTCGTCCACCGGGTGTCGAGATGATTTGTCACGCGTCAGCTTGGGACATGTGCTCTGCTGAAAAAGACGACTTCAGGTTTGTTAGTTCAGAAGCAAAACAGGTCTTTATCGCAAGCATGAAATTTAAGAGAGTTTGTTGATCAGTTTTGATACTTTTTGAATCCCATGGAGTTATAAAAACTCCGAAACTTTTTTATTTTTTACTCACGTATCATTTGGCAACACTTCAACATGCTCTCCGCCGATTTCGATGCGTTATTCTTCATGCAATGAATTCAACCATCACAAAATGGGCCAAAAATTGAGTTATTTGATTAGGCACCCTCTGACTTCTATCTGTTCCCAACAGTGAAGAACAACTTGATATTATTTGATTTTGAGGAAAGAGACAGCCACATTTCCACCATCGAAGAACAGGTTAATCAATTTCAACAGAATTCAATTTTGCCACTATTATGATGGTTTATGGATTTATGGCATGAAAATTGGTGTAGAGTATGTTGAACAGCACTGAAGTGTTGCCAAATGATGTGGCTATGCGTGTATAGTAATTTTTTTTTGGAATTGTTAAAACTCCATTGGCTTTATTTAAAAACTCTCAAAACGTATGAAAAAACCCTTGCATGTCGATATCAATAATTTTAAATTTTTTCAAAGAAGGAATTTTATAAAATTAGGAGGAATTAAAAATTCGACATTAAAAAATCCCAAATATTTGGCGGAAAACAGGAAAAAATTAGCCTTTTCACAATTCTGCAAGTAAGAGCGCATGCCATAATTTCTGATGACGATCTCGCCTCTTTTTCAGGCCAAAAACACAA
>CAJPEX010005006.1:0-18481 GCA_905338405.1 Notodromas monacha | reverse complement strand
TCTTCCCTATATCCAATCTCATCCCTCTGCCTGACTCGGCCAGATGAGCTTCGTTGGAGGCATGCGGGTTTTCACTTCATTGTTCCTCGTCTTTTTTATTTTGCGATATATTTTTTTGTTCGTTATTGTTATTATTATTTTTTACCTGAGCTTGCGTCGTGCGATGATGTTTCATTCAGCTTATTATTATTATTTTTTGTACGACCCTGCAACGAAAACTTGGCGTGGATTCTAATGGGAAGATCCGCGGGAAATAACACTTCAGCTGGGCGAGTTCGGTGAAGGCATGTGGAATTTCTCTGCATTGTTCCTGACTTTTCATCATGGGATATTTTTGTTTTAGGTATATTTTTTTTTGGAGCTTGCGTTGAGCGATTATATCTCATTCTGATTCTTCTGTCCAACCCTGGGAAGAAAATTAGCGTTGCGCAATGCTACTTCATTTTATTACCACGCGTCTTTGAAATCTTGCAAAGTTATCGTGTACATTATTTTGGATCTTCAGACGACTTGGGGTTCAGAGAAGTGAATGGTTTTCGTGGTACAAGCGATAAAATCGAACAAAGTTCTAGACATCGTACTTTTTTGTAGGCCGGAGAAAAGGTTTGAAAAAATTGGGAAGTAAAATGGGATCCACACGCACACACAGGGTTTTTTTACATTGAGTTTACTAAAATACATCTACATAACCTCCACGTTGAATAAACTTCTGATGTGCGTGCATCAGCGATTCGGAAAAATATTCGTAATGTCTTTCAACATCTTTCAAGTTTAGGAAAAGATGAAACAAAAGTGGAAAAGTCCTGCACGTGAACTAACGGACAGTTCGTGATAGAAAATACGATACTACGATACAAAACAATAATTAACATTCCCCGCTTATAAAATAAAATTATGCGGGCAAAAGAAACACTTTTATACTTCAAAGAATACATGTATGATTCTCTTCAAAGCTTTCTCACATTTCCCGAAAAGACCGCCCTTACGTGATGATAGGTCTTTAAAATGTGTCAAGAAACTTGGGTGAGGTCTATACTCAATATATATTCGAAAGCAGGCCACGTTGTTTAGAAGATGCTGTCTATGATCGACTTCAATCGGGATAAACAAGATCAATTCAGGGGAAAATAAGGAAGACAATATTTCCGCTTTAGGAATTTTGTAAAACTCTTTTTTTTACCCTTGGCCCTAAATTCAGCATCCTGACATCTCAAGCATTTTGAGAAACACAAACCGCCAATTTTTCGGTGATATCGCCAGCAAAATGCTGATTTCCCCATCTTGAAAATTCCGAAGTCGATTTTATGTCGGGCCCCTCTGAGTATGACTTGAAAATACCTGACTGAATTAAATTATTTATTCATGAAAGCTCACGCCAATGAATTCGTATTTCCATCACGAATCGTTTGAAACGCCGTAAACCGAAAGAACTACGCCCTCTTCATCATACTCCGTTCACTGCAGTAAAAACACCGAAGATAGAAAAGTTCTTGTTCAATTCCTTTGTAAGTACTGTACCTGAACCCACTTACAATAAAGCAGTCCTACGCAACCAGTCTGCCGCTACGGACTTTTTTCTGCGTCATCCAGTTAAAAATGAACCGTGACGTGGAGCTTCGCACTGTTGTAATGCGAAGGAATATTTTCATCCATTAATCTGCCAGTCCATTTGCGTTGCATCAACTCCCGTTTCATTTTGATTTTTTTTAAAGAATCTTCGAGGTTTTAAGGTGCAGACTCGAATATCTAGATTAATCCCGAAAGCTTGTATTTTGTCCTAGCATAAATGTGTTCCACCCTGTACAGCAGTTGCTCACTAACATTGCTGCAATTTTTCCTCCTTGAAATTATATTCAGTAAACATGAGTGTGACGTGCCAGAGATTTGTATGTACGTGTCATGATCTGCATCGTTGTCTTTTACTTTACGTTATGCGTTCCATATCGGAGATTGCATTCCTCATGCAAAAATTTATTGAAATTTCCCTCCGGTGGCAGAAACTTAGCAAGTTCGTCCGTTTGTGAGCCACATTTTTTTGCTCGAAAGATTTGAACACAGCTGTCCCTTGATTTTCTGCCCATAGTCAAATAGAGGGCTTAAATTCACCCAGTTGCGGAAGTTCTGTTTANGTTCGTCCGTTTGTGAGCCACATTTTTTTGCTCGAAAGATTTGAACACAGCTGTCCCTTGATTTTCTGCCCATAGTCAAATAGAGGGCTTAAATTCACCCAGTTGCGGAAGTTCTGTTTAGATTGTTATGAATTTGTCTATTTTTCGCGCTGAAATACACATTCTCAAATTATTTTCGGGTCGAACTATTTGCTACCTCATGCATACCTTACTGTCAAGAGATACTCTGTCTACTTGGGATTACCAAAAATTAAAGAACCGCAGTACTTTGATCTGCCACGAGAAGCTTCAGGCAGCTTTATTTCAACTGTAAAGTGTTGAACGGACATTCCGAGTCCTGTTAATCAACCCATTGAACTCAATCGAACTCACGATTACGCAACGCATCTCATTAACGCAACATTTCCTGCTCCGGAACTCGGAAGATCCTTCCTCACTGTTGCCGTTGTCTATCCTGCACCATTTTCAACCCAACTTTCTCACTTGTAAGTATCCAGAACATTTTTTCGATGTGATTTAAAAAATCTATTCGACGGACCCTAGGTTCATTTCAAATTATTTGGCAAACGCTCGTTTAGTAAACCTGGTCTGCGGCTCTTATGTAACCGCCTCGAAATGCGTGTCAAGGGTGCACCCGTAAAAGCGTACTGCTTCTTGATACAGGGTCCGAAAACTAAAGAAGAAAAACAAATACGAACCTTGGCATTGTCAGATTAGGAGACTGAAGAGAAAAAAAAACATTTTGGAAATGCCCGCGAAAATGAAAAAACGAATGAGGCGTTCCTAGCTTTGGTGAAGGTGGCGAAACATGTTTATGGTTCTGTCACGATGCGGATTGGGTTGGCTTTTATGGGTGCGAGCGTAGGCGTGAGTCTGTTTTGCCTGCGGGGTCATGCATGCTGTGGCTCCTTGGATTTTTGAAAAATAAATTCAAACCTACGAGCTGGTAAATCGAACTTTGCTCTGTTTCACGTTTTTTCTTCTTCTTCTCTCTATCTGAGTTGGGGATACACCGGAACGTAGATTATCGGGGCTAATGACCGAATTCTTACGTCTGAAGAATAAAAAAAATATTCCGATGATCGGAAAGAACTGTGGAAGAAGAAATTTCATTCAGCGATGATCTGACTGCTCTAAAAATTTCGAGATGAACACATTATTCAGATGTCCTTAAGAACTTTTCTTTGATTTTTTTTTCAAGTCTGAGAGTTATTTTTATGATTCGCTCACACATTTTCTACTCGTCATATCAGATGATTTTTCATCCCTCTGATACTTGTCAAGTTGATATCGGATCTGCAGACATTTTTTTTCGAATCCTATACGTCCTTACGAGGGAAATTGAAGGACTCGAAGTAAAACTACCAGGGATATTGTGTATCTTGAATCCTAAATTGAATAGACCTAAAATAATTGAACCGGTGAAGCTAAATTTGCAGGGTATCGGATCAAATTTCTCAAAGACACATTTTTGGAAGATTCAGGAAATTTTTTCAAGTTTAAGGGCTTCTATTTTAATCTCAAATAATTAATCTTAAAGATGAAAAGCGTAAGATAAATTTACATTTTCACGATAATTTAAAGCATTCCAGTGAATCGAGCTTCTTAGATCCAAAATCTGGGCGCACTCAAATGAAATTCACGATTAAACAGCGGACGATTAATCAAAAGTTCCAACTATACACATCCAGAAAAGCTGTGCCATTGAACACTATACTGTAACCAGCAGTTGTTCGACTTTGATTCGAAAATTCCTACCGCCCGCTCATCACGCCGAGGATTATTATTATTCATTGCTTTTTGTGTGCATGTACACATCCAAGCTCACTCTTTTAAAATTCCACGATCATAATTTTTTTTTTCGATTTAAATGTGTTATCCCCCTTGAGGGCTAGAAAGAAAAAATAATGATAACCGAGCCTGCTTGCGCAGCATTTTTACACCGCTAGAATCCCCCCGCGGCGAAAATGCTGGGGCGGACGACAACGGCGGCGCGAGGCGGCGGCGGCGGCGGCGGCCGCGACGACGAGATCCGACCTGACTGCGGAGTCATTATTTCCAGCCCAGTTCGCTGCCTTGCCTGACCATTTGAACTTTGCGTCTCACTTGCTGGGCATGCCTGGCTATTGTTCAGGCCTCTTTCTTGCATCGGGCTAGAGTCGAATAGACGGAATTTTAAGCAGGGGCGTTTCTTTTGCTTCGCTGGAGATGATACACGTTCTACCTCACGCATCGGGCTTCGTTCGGCGCTCAATTTTTGAAGCAACCGGTATTGTATGCATAAATGTGTATGCTGGGAGTGCTTCGATTTGCCTGGCTTGAGTCACGATTTTTGGAAGTTGCTGTATTATATGGCTATCGAGTACATTTGCGAGATGGTCGAGGACGGAAATGAAGTTATGTCTGAACGGTTGTACTGTATCTTCTAAATAGCGGAACGCATCACGTCACAAAAGAATGAATGATCAAAGCTCATTCCTTTTTTATATTTTATTTAAAGAATCTCGATTATAGCCCCATGTAAATTTGTATGGCCAACGAGTATATTTGAATTGGATATGCCACGAAAAGGTTGAAATGTGTTTTCTCAAGAATGTAGGTACAGAAGTCCGAATCGACTTTTCACCAAGGGCTTAAAATATTTTTCGTGCTGTCAGTCTTGCGAAAATTTGCGGGTATCATAATATTTTATGCTTACGCGCAAATTTTTGAACGTCTCCCGCAACTTTTTTTTCTTTTAATGATGCACAGAAAAAATATTTAAACGGTAGGGGGATTATAAGCTTTCTTGTTTTTGTTCCGTTTTGTTATAATGAAAAAATGACAATTTTCATGCCACATGCTTTGCGTTCAATGAATGGGGAAAATCTGTAAAGACACGTTATCAAATATTAAATTGGAAAGGCAGTTTCTAGAAGTTTTCGAGCAAAATGGCATCCATTCGGATGATATAACCATTTGAAAATTGCTCCATCGGTTTTCGCTTCACCATGTGCATGTGTGCTAGGAGAAAATGGTCCAGGGTAAAAGGACTGGATACAAAAACATAATTGAGAAAAGCACCGGGCGAAAATCATTCCAGTTCTTGCTCAAATAGGGCACAGACATCTTCGAAGTTATCGGTTGAATTTTTGTGTGTGGCGTTTTTGAAGAATTCAAGCGAGCCAGTGATTTTTTTTTATCATCTTAACTTTTACAAAAATCCATGGATTGTGCACATTTTCCGTATTTTCAGCCATTTCTTTTCTTCATTTCGAAGAAGAGCATGATTCACCCTAAATTCATGGCCCCATTGAACATGCTGACAAATTTCAATTCCTTATTCGCGAATAATCAAAGGAGCGGTTTGTTTCTGATTGCATAACATCGTCGTGTACCGTCATTTCCGTAATGATGATTGCGGGAATCGTCTTCATATTTGACCCAACTTGCACGATTCCAAATAGTCCAAAATAAAAACCAAAAGTGATGTCTTGACCCGTTTCTAACAGCAGAAGCTAACATTTTAGCCAGGTTCAGCCTGCGACGAGAACGGCATAATTTTACTTCTGGAATGTTTGAATCGGAGGTCAATGACGTTTGTCATTCATCTGCGTGGCGATGCGGAAGTGTTCCCTCCGCCTAATGAAAAGATTCGGGGTTTTGCGTTGAGCAAAGAACTCTGTTTATTCAGGGTAACATTTAACTTCTCCTTGACCTTTTCCACTATTCACACAAAGTGTGCACAAAACATGGCCGAATGTTCGAAACGGCGGGTCGTTTGTTCTTCCGTCCATGTTGACTCAGCTCTTTTTCCCACCGAAAGTTTAGATTTCCCTAAATCGTGATTAAATTTTTTTCTGGGGTATTCTATTATGAAGTTGTGTCAAATTTCGTGCTCACTCCAATTTAATTAACTTCAAGATAATGCTGAATGTTGATTCATTCTTTTTTAAAGAATGCCAGCAAGTGTTTGAGTCATTCTCATTTTATGAAGTGAATATCATGGACATTGCAATGTGTTGATAAATCTCAAAACGGAAACTATGCTCGAAAAATGCATTGCTTGAAACTTCGCGGGGGATCTTGAAAAATAATACCTTTTCAATTGGCTGATGACCGACAAATTTTGATTACGGTATTTTAGGAATGACAAATTTCTGTGTATGGCACATTATTATCAAATGCACTCAATTTAAAAATATTTTATTCAAATTTCATGCATATATTTTCAAATTTCGCGGACAGGCATATTTTATATCGGCGTTTTTTGTATGTTCTGTATTGCCGTGCATTTAAAAAAAAGGAAAACTACCTCCTACCAGCTATTCAGTTATCAATTTGTGGAAAAACTACACTTTGACTTTTTTTCTACCTTTCCACTATCTACATGAATGATAAAAACCGTTGCATCCGTTTATTCCTCGTGTTTGTTCATTTTATCGGGTTCTTTTGTCAGACCTGAAGAAACAGTGACAATGGTTGCGCGTAACTTTCCTCATAAAACCGAAGTGCAGACTTCCCGATTTTATGCACGTGTTCTACAATTTGTCATTAACTTGTTGATGATGTCACTGCCTGGTTCAACTTTCTCTTCAGCCTTCGAGTGCATCATTAAATTCAGATTAAATGTGGAACGATAATTCCCGAAAAATTGGGTGTCGCAGTAGCCTTGTTAAATGTGCTGAACCCCGTGTCCGAGGCGACTTGAAAAACTGGTTCACTTCGTAAATCTCGGTAACAGCGCTCAGTGAAAATTTTATCGATTGAAATAATGCACTGTACTGTGATGGATTTGGGTCGCTTTCTTCAGTGAGGGTTCTTTGCAAATTCTAATGGATTCTTTTGTTTTACTTGAAGAAATGAGATAGCTTTTAAATTATTTCAGAAAATGCTGTTGTACGTCGACTTCTCGGGATCCACTTTTTCTTCCTCGGATTATTTTAGAGTTTTGATCTGTGACAGAATGATGAAGATAAATCATTAATTCAGAGAATGTCTTTTTATGAGGTCATAAATCCAGTATTTGCAGAGGTTGAAAGAATGTAAGGGTTTAATAATTTGTGCTTAGCTTATTTAAAACACTTTTTTATTTTTTTGCTATGCTTAAAATCATTTTGAATCTCTCGAGAGAAAGGGCAAAAATCAGAGTTTGCAGTTACCAACGTGTTGAAGCATCATGATTTTTTAAATAAATTGAGTTTATTCCACCAACATTTTAAAATTGTTATATATTTTTAAAGATTAATAATTTTTCGCATGAAGTTGAATTTTTTGGGCTTTTTTTTCAAATGAACGATAGCTTCTTGCTGCCAACATGATTGTGCATGGTCTCTCGGAACCATGTGTTGGATTGCAGTTTTAGCTGAGTTATCTCTTTGAAGCATTTCATTTGGCTATTCTACACGTTGATGACACCATCGAGCGAAGGAAGTTGGGTGCAAAAGTTCCATTTACTGTCGCGGATTGTGAAATACGATCAAGGAACTTTCCCAAGTGTGCTTAACGCACCGGTCGAGAATAAGTAACCGTAGTTTTCTTCTCCTTCGTGGTCATTAACGTTCTCATAACGACGCATCGCTTGTAAAAATCACTATTTATGGATGCGTTTTTACGAGTCGAATACGTACAATGAAAGTGCGACGATAGTAAAAGGCTGACGAGTAAGATTGCTTTACGGAATATCTGTATAGCTGTGATTATTGCACGAAAAATATGAAAACCTTCCCTCTATATTTTGCGTATACAATATATATTTTTTTTTATTTACGAGCGAATGGACGTCTTTTTCACTTCGCTGTTGAGTAACTACGCTTTTTCAAAGTCTCTAAACATTCAAATTTTCACATTTAGCATCATCAAGAGAGAATGTTTTAATATCTGAATCATTTGAATGCTTTTCGGATCTTTGGGAGATCACCTCTGAAAATATTTTTCGCAAATATATTTAAAATTTTTGGAAGCTATGGCAAATGCTCAACACTTGTTAGTTTTCTCCTCGTCAAATTTGATGCACAAAAATTAAATGATCGATAAGAAAAATTGGTTAATACGTCAAAAATTACATCCACCCATTGTTTCACCAACTCCAGCAGTGCGATGCTTTAAATGAATGCTTGATCTGCCAATCGAGTATTAATTTATTTTGAATTTATTTTAAATTTTGGAAGCTATGACAAACGTTCAACGCTCATCAGTTTCCTCTGCTTCAAATTTGATGCTCAAAAATTAAATCATTGATCGGGAAAATTATATTACTCTACTGTACAGTAAATGATTAAAATTACATCCATCCATATTTTGGACCAAATCAGGCTTGAGGTAAATTCTTGATCCATCAATACAATGGCAATAAAAATGTTTTTCGAAGGCAAAGGACGTTCTTCGATAAGAGAAGCAAAATTGTAATACTTTGCATTAGATAACACCTCTTGGAAACGGGATTTCATCAGTTGTCTATTCTTTCTTTACTCTTTTATCACAGTGTGTTCCTGTATTTACGCCGAGAAATAATGGAGCAACAGTGGTTGTAGTTGGCGATCCTTTGCCGCCAAAGCCGCCGCCACCTCCGACAGACCCTCCCCTGTCGCTGACGACCAACGGATCGACGGTCGTCATTTCCGGTCCCCGACCCGTGTGCAAAAAGGTGTCGCTCAAACGTCGTCCCCCGGTCAACAACAAGTCCTGGGCGAGACGTTGTCTCGAGAAATCCGAGTCTCGCAACAGTTCTATCGGACGAAGTCAAAGCCATAACCATTGTCCCTCATCTTCACCTTCGTCTCATCCTTCACCATCGGCCGCCACTTTTGGTTCCCCCATCTGGGTCCAGTCGCCCTTGTCACCCTCATTGATTACTCTCAACGGAGATCATCATCATCATCATAATAATAATAATAATCAGCAGCAACTAAAGCAGGAAGCGACGCCGTCGAGACTGGATTCTCTGTCGTCATCGTCTGTCGTGGCGGCGAACAGTTCGCCTCGGGCGAGGGCTTTGTCTCACGGCGAGATGGACGCCGGAACCTCGTCGCGATTCGGCGCCCGGAAGCTGGGCGTGTTCAATAAAGCGGAAATGCAGGCGGCGGTGGTGACGAAAGATGAGAAACGACCGCCGTTGCCCACAGCTGCCAAAGATCGGATTGCCGGACTGAATCTCTCCGTGAGTTATTGCGTGTTTGTGCAAAATGTGTTTTTTTGTTGTTGTCATGATTCGTCTGTTGTTTCGTAATTCGAGGAAGAGAAAGACTTTATTTCGGACGATCGAGGCTCGTTGTGAAAGGAATCGATATTGATACAGTATTTCCAATTTCAAACGCTGAGTAAATAATCGAGAGAATTGCTTCTGGGCAATTTATTTCAAGGACATTATTATCGACAATTTCATTAGGGTAGGGCATACTACAGCAGACAGTATATAGACGGATTTCCGAGGTCACCGAAAAATGCATAATTCAGGAAATTAAAACCAGGTGGTCAAGTCCTACTTTTTGTTGATCATATGTTAAATTTGTATCTCATTGAAAATAAAGAAAATTGTGATGTATTTGAAAGTCATTCAAAAGCTCACTAATTTTTAAACTTTATGGCATAACTTCGCAAGTAGTGAATTCGCATACGCAAGATTTTTTTGGCAATGATCTTCTATTTGGGGTTTGCATTTTTCCGATGACATTGTGTCAACTGATCGAGGATTCAATTTTTTGTTGTTACATAAATCCATTCACTCCCACCATTATATTTCACTGAGGTTTTAACCTGACATTTATGATGAACATTTTTTCTTCGATTTTTCGATAAGTTTGAATTTTTATTGAACAAAAATAATTTCCCATTAAAGATTTTTTTAAGGGCAGCAATGATGATTTTGGAAAAATATATTTTTTTAGTTTCCTAGCTTAAAAATCTCAAGTTCGCGAAAGAAAAATATATGATCTAAAGCAAGCAGCTAAGTAAAAAAAAAATATATGGTGAGGGGAGATTAAAGGAAACACAAGTTCCCCTGACGTATTTTTTGTTTACTTCATGTCTCCAATCAAGGTTTTTTTAAACCGTTCCGGTATTAAAACGATAAGAATAAGTTCAAAAAAAGGTATTCTTATGTAATGGGATAATTTCTGTCTGAGGAAATGTTTGAAGAAAAAATGTATTACGGAGGAACCTTGTTCCGGCAAAAATTAAGGGATCCGGAAAGTTCGTCATAAAAATTCGTCGTATTCAGATTCACGCAGCAACAACAAAATAAAAAATTTAAAATTCAGTTTTTGGGTTGGAGCTTTCTTCCTTTGAACTCGAGTTTCTTTCAGCCAAAGCAGAAAATTGTTAAGCAAAAAAAACGATTAAAAAATTGTCACGACATGAGCATAGTTTCTCAAATTGAAAAGTACTGTATTTTACCTGAATCCTTTGAAAGTCTAATCATTGCAGTAAAATTTGGCTTTTATTTTTCGCAATCTTTAGTAATACTATACCGATGTGTGCATTGATTCTTCAACTTCAGTCAGTAAACTTGAGCGATTATAGCCGCATGAAAATTAATTTCAAGATTAATCTCTCGAATGTCGGAGAGAAAGATTGTAGGAATACTTCTTTAATATTTTTAAATATGAATCATTGAAAGTGAAGTTTTATAATGGAAGTTGTGCCATTCGTTGTAACGCTACTATTCAAGCAGTCACTCCGTGGTGTTTCGCCGTCGTCTGACGTCTGAAACTTTTTTGTTTTTCAATGGAAAAAATTCCCAATGACGGAATTTCACGTTTAAAACTTCGGCTGCATTCCAGATTCAATCCATGGTCGAGAAGGCGAGGAAGCGGGTGAATTTCTCGAAGGCCGTTTCAGGCGATTTGTCACCCGGAGGTAAAACGGGCGGAATGCCGCTGTGCAAGGCGTCCAGTTCCCCTATGATCACCGTGGGTTCGGGATTGAAGACCCCGACAGCTGGCAACGAAACCAGTTGTCGGACGCCGTCGTCGAGCAGCAGTGGCGCCGAAGACTCGGACCTGACGAACGACGACGAGGACGACAGCGAGAAAGAAGACAACAGCATCACGTCGCCGTTGAGCTTCACCGAACTTCGGGTGCGTTACGATTTGAAACCATCCTCGGATTTTATCGACGAACTTTTCTTCATTTATTATTTTTTGCGAAATATGCCTTCCAAGAATCAGGATCTGTATTATTGAAGCATATAATTTTAAAGTTCATGCCTGAAAAGCCACTCGAAAATGTGCGTCCAGAATCAGCATGTCTCCGTCGACTCGAAAAACCGAGACCGAAATCACGTGAAACTTCCTGGGAATTGAAGTACGAACAACTGGTTAAATTTGCAGTTTTCATGTAAATTCCAGACCCAGAAACTCTTCACTTGCGACGTGATTTTTGTGCTTGAATCTGAAGCCCGCTTTTTTCGATTGCGCCTTTTTTTTCGAGCGAATATGACCTTAAAATTCGGCCTCGGGCGAAACGCTCTCCAGTACTGTACTCAATAGCTTTATAATGATCCGTCGAACAAATCTGTGTTTTTTCATTTTTCCACATTAAAGTCAGAACATTCTTCAAACGTTTCCTCCGCCGCATGAAATTATTTGATGTTTAATCACCCGATTATGAACCAACACTTTGTGTCTTCATCCAAGGCGCTGCCGTTTTTTTGGATTTCTGAGTCGAAGTTGGAGGGAAACTGAGTGTTATATTCGTGAATATATTACAGAAAAGGATTCAATCGATGATTAAGATTAATTTTTCATTTATTTCAGGAACGATGGAAAGAACGAGAGCGGGTTGTCGAGAATAGGAAGAATTACGTGAGACGAGTTTCTCGAACGGTGAGCTCCGTGTATCGGAAAAACTTGTTGACTGGTTGCAACAATCGGGTCTTCGACTGTCTACTCGTCATTGGGCTGTATCACGATGCCCGACGTGACGTTTACAAGCCGTACGTGCGGAAAGCTTTTCCTCAGGATGTGAGTAAATGAATAAAATCAATTTATTACAACGATGATGAATTTTGGATTCACATTGGAAACTTACCCGCTGATGAAAACATGGAATCACTTCTAGCGTTTCTTTTGGTCACGGCGGGTGTGAGCTTGAAATTAAAATCAAAGCTTACTGAAGTTCATCGATTTCTGAGATGGACCTGCCCCAAATAATACTTATTAATAAGAACTGATGCAGTGAAAATTTTTTTCGGCTTCCTTTTGATTTTCTGCGAATAATTGACGCATAAATTGTAAAAAAAAAATGGTGTACTTTTTCTCCGCGAAGTGCGCCTCAAAATAAAGCAGAAAATAAACCCTCTCTAGGAAGTAATTCTTTATTTTCTTTCCTATATTGAGGTTGCGTGGAAGCAGGACAGGGAAACATTTTATCGCCGTTTTGACATTGTTTTGGCACTTTTCGTCATCCAGGCAAACATTGTGTAAGGGAATTTAGACGAAATTCCCTGAAAATCTTGAAATATAATTCTGAACACCAATTTTTACCGGGTTGACTGCCAACAATGTTTGACGAATGTGACCAAGACAGCTATTTTACAAACCATTTTATATTCGTGTCTTGTAATGAACCACAAAGCAACTCTGAGGGCCTAATTTTTTTTTCAGAAGTCCCCTCCATCAGTCACATGAATGATTTTAAAACAGAAAATGTTAAAATCTTACTTTAAATTAGTCATTTTAATTCAGCACTTTTATTTCTTCAAAGGATAAGTCGAACCGCTCGTCAGGAACTTTTGCTGTTGAAAAAACTGGTCTTTATTTTTGTCAACGCACTGTGAATTACGCTAGTCGCCAGAAAATCGCCGTGGAATAACTTTGTCAGAGAATACCAGCAACATTTCTCAAATGCAATGAATACACTATTCCCGAACGATCCTCAATGGAAGTTTAATTCATCCAACACACGATTTGCCCCAAAAATATTCACAGTTATGTTCATTCGCGCCGCGTTGTAACGCAATCGTAGAAACAAAACGATCGTGATGCCGTGTTTTTTTCTTTTTTCGTCGCGGCAAGACACGAAACCTTTGAAAAGAAAAGAACGAAAAAAATAAGAGCGTTTGCATCAAATACACCGCGTCACGAATTACGTGCCATCTTCTCATCTTTGACATTCCGTTTGCTGGCCTGAATAACTTTATCCCTCGATGACAGCTATGAGGAATAATGCACTGAGAATGTTTCGAGACGGGATTGTCTTCTTGCTTCAGTAAACGACGCATGTGTCGACGAATGTAACTTTTTTTTCTTTCCGTGCACGAGTTCATTCGTAAATTTTGCCGGGCGGGCTGTAAATTCGTCAAGTGTGTTGTATTTGTTGTAAATTTTATATTAGGTCGATCTATGTGTTATTTTCAAGATGTACGGATTTCTTCGAGTGTTCTTGGAGAAATTAGGAATCTTCAGACAGAATGATAACCCATCTTTCTGATTGAGATCCAGCTGAAAGTTTTCATGACGTCTGCGGCATCCATGACAAAAGCTTGATTTTAAATGCTGTAAGAAAAGATGTTCGAGTCGTATACTTGGTCAATGTGTACATTTTCTACCGCCAAGTTTGATTTTGATTCCTTTGACAGAATCAGCATCACTGCACCGGAATAAAATGCATTAATAGGGAAAAGGAATGACGGCCTTGCCGAGAAGGTTCTGTTATGTCTATATATGAGGAATATTCTTACTTCCGAATATTGTTTCAAGATACCGGTGGAATAGAGAAAGCTGTGCAATTCATACCAATGCAATAATACGCATGCATGAGAAGACGATTTATTTTTTCTGTTCAGATCAAAGGAAATTAATGCGGAGATATTTTTTTTCTGTCGGAATTTCTCAACATTTTTGTTTTCGTTTCTTGATCGAAATTTCCTTTTTTTTCAAACATTTTTTTCTAGGCGAGCTACCCTGAGAACATAGCGATGTTTTGCTTCCCGGATGCGTGCAATTGGCGCCGGAAGACGGGAGGCGCCGAACTGAGTCGTGACATTTCAACGTGCAACTCGTATTCGATCGTGTTGACGAGTGACAAGGGCGAGCGAACGTTCGGCTATTGCCGTCGTATCGTTCCCGACAGCCAGGAGAACAGCACTCCGTTGGCCTACTGCTTGCTGTCGAAAATCCGGGCTCACGGGTTCTATGACAAGGTGTGTGTCAGGCGTGATCTTTTCCAGATGGGCTTCATTTGTTGGTTATATCGATTGTACCCTGTAACCTTTGTTCCACGGACCGGAAAACGTTTTTCGCGGGTCCGCGGGAAATTTTCTCTAGCACAATACATTTATCAAAGGTAGTTATGAATAAGTTCTCTTCATCTGAAATTTTGGAAAGACCATGGTAGTTGAAATTATCTGATGAAAAACAAAAGTCTGTAACCCTTCGGTCCATGGGCCGGCGTCAGTCCAGAAAACGTTTTTTTGCTGGTCCGCGGGAAATTTTCTCTAGCACAATACATTTATCAAAGGTAGTTATGAATATGTTCTCTTCATCTGAAATTTTGGAAAGACAATGGTAGTTGAAATTATCTGATGAAAAACAAAAGTCTGTAGCCCTTTGGTCCATGGACCGGCGCCAGTCTGGAAAACATTTTTTGCCGGTCCGCGGGAATTTTTCTCTGGCACTATAAACTTATCAAAGGTACTAATAAATATGTTCTCTTCATCTGCAATTTTGGAAAGACAAGGGCGGTTGAAATCATCTGACGAAAAACAAAAGTTGGCTTTTCTCCTAATAACACTGAACAAATTGTTTGCCTGCTGATATGAATTACTCCAAGTGAAGTATTCATTCTGAGAAACCGTTGTTAAAGCCCAGCTTTTTTTGTTTTTGAAGAAATTCCTCTGTAGCTGCTTCATTGGCTCTTCACTTCACTTTTGCTGTAAAAGTTTTGATTGAAGGACTTTATGGCAGGTGCAGTATTTCAAAATTTTCTGCTGGTCTGCAAACAATATATTGAACTTTGCCAGTCCGCAAAAAAGATTAAATGGAAATTTACCGGTCCGCGAGCCCCAAAAGGTCGATAATACTACGTTAATTTGGAGGCAAACCCCAAATTGCGCAAACCTTTCAACAACAACAAAAAACAGGCACAGGCGAGTAAATCCCAAACGAGGTTGTGCATTAAGTGATTAAGTGAAGCAATTATCAAAAGAGCGATTGTAAAAAATGCAAAAAATCAATTATCAAAAGTATCAAAGGAGCAATAAGAGGAAGTTTAGAAATACCCAAGTACGGCGAGGATCAAATGGCAATCACGCCAATTACGAGCTTCGAAGGAGAAAGCACCGGAAGTATCAAAAGTGCCATAATCAGAATCTTGAAGCACGCGATGAACAATTTTATTCAAGGAAAATCTTAAATATCTCAATATAACTAAAGTGAAACGCGCTCGATTCGATCCAAGGGTTTCGACAACCTCCACTTACTCACTCGAATTTTACTGATACACTTTTTCGCGGTACTGCTCTTTCGAGTTAGAAGTTGCTACATACTTTGATATTCACTCCTCGGCGGTGTGAGTGCGATTTTTGATACCTTTTCAACTACGTTCTTCGTGCTTGCTATTTTGATTTTCACTCGTTCGTCCAATTAATCTTTTTATACTGTACCTGCATTTATATGTACGGTACGTCGAATCGCCTTGACAAGTTGAGATCTCGCCTAGATGTGCTATTATTTTCGACTGCTGGGCGAATGAACAAATCGAGAAATTGAGGAGAACATTTTAGATACTCCACGAAATCGCCAGACGGAGAATTGCGTAATTTTTTCCGTCGAAAGTTTCGTAACAAGAGGAGAGTAATAATTTATCGAATCGTCTGAAGTATCCGGAGTCGGCGAATTCGAATGTACGAGACTGTGATCATCGTGTTCGTCATTGTAACATTCCAATTAAATTTTCAAAACTTTTTTTCTTTACTTGCAACTTCGCCGAAAGCCTAGCCTTCTCCGACGGAGTGCACAGTTGAAGGAAAACTAAAAAACGCACATCATTGTAAAAATTGGAATGATGCAATTGTAATTCACTCCTTGATCACTAGCGTTTTATTTAAAAAAAAAGAAGAGGGAAATGCCTCATTTATGTACTGTAAATACTGCACGTCTTATTCAAAAATCAGAGCCAAAAAATTCCACGCTTCTTGAGGTTAGTTTAAATAAATTGAAATAACTGAATTAACCTCACTGTTTGACCAATATCATTCGGATTAATTTCCAACATCGTGAGCATCATAGCGAAACCAACTCAAGGTTTACCCTTGAAGTGATTCAGACTACGATTTAAAATACGCAAATTTCATAGGATGGTTATTTTTTGCAATTTTCTGCATGGTTACTTGTGTATGTTTGAGAAAGTCTCATGTGATGAAATTCTGGTGGATATGCAGTACTGTTGAGAAGTGCCAGAGGAAAGTAATTTCTATTTATTTCGAGAGTTTCTAAACAAATGAATGTCGTTGAGAATGTAGTAATATTTACGTTGCAATCCACGAGTGATTTATGTCGACAGACAAAATGATGTTCTCTGCCGCAAAGAATTTCGACCGAATTTGATTGTTCTTCAACCTTTTGCAAAATTATATACGTGTGTGTTTTGTGTCCTTCGTTGTTCGGGGGACGCGTGCGTGAAATTGGATAAGTCTTTCATGAGTATTTCATAGTCATTGAAGGAGAATATGTGAAGATTTTTAAAATAAATTTCGGTACTGTTGAAATAGTTTTCCTTCGTCAGATGTAGGATTGAGTGACGAGCTTCATTTGGTTTGATTTCTTTTTTTCCCAAATCCTATCAAATGAGGATTAACGTTTTGCCGACAAAATTTTCTTTCACATTTCCCGTTCAAACCTGATGAATATAAGAAATTACAGAAAAAGGGCTCCCTTTTTTTGTCACTTGCGAATAACCGGACCTTTTTTTTTTGTTGCTCCATTTTTCAACGTCTGTGGGATATATTTTTTCCCCAGCTCATGACCGTGTTAACAAGTCGACACGGAACAACGGATGGTCAAATGCAAACTTTCCTCACTCTGGTTGCGCGAAAACAGATGCCTTCGCCTGGTCAGTCCATCAGCTTGCCGTCCATCGGTGCCGTCTTGAGAAATGCTTCGCCGGACGTGAGCCCCACGCTGCAGGTCATCAATGGTCATCATGCTTCCCCCAGGTTGTTCTTCACACTTTTTTTTTCTTCGTAGCCTCATTATGGGCCCCATACTTTGATGATTTATCGTTCTCATTTGTATGAAAAATGTGCGTCGCTTTCGGGAAACGTTTCGAGTCAATATCGACCTATGAAATAGTGTTTTGTAAAAACTGAACGATGCTAGGTAAAAAAAAATGTATATATTTATGGGCAAATAATATGATCAAAAGTTAAGCTACCACAGGTGGACTACTTTCTACAACGAAATTTAAAGGAACCAACAAAAATTCGTTATGGAGAGAACTCCTTAAAGCATGGGGATGAACCCGTATGAGACCACAAAAAATTCGTTGTACAGAGAAAATCGTTGTACAGTATATGAATTCATCGTTGAGAAAGTCCATCTGCATCAATTGTTAATCGCTTGTGGAAGGATGCAGCGTAACTTCGATTATTTAAACTGAAAAGTGTCGCGGATATTTAAGAATCAATTTTTAAAATTTGAATGAAAGAATATTGTGCAATGGATATTAATGGAATTTACAAAAATGTACGGAAGCAACACATTTACCAGATGCATTGTATACTTTTTTAAAGAATTACTCCGGAAAATTTTCGGTTTTCCTTCCTAAATTCTCATGTAATATTTTATATTTTGTAAATATTTGATCCCCGCTTCAATTGTTTTTGTCTCAATTTTATGAGAATTCCCGTGTGGACAACGAGATGGTTGGAAGGAAATTACGCTGTTCGAGTTGCAGTAATTTAGTCCGCTTTATATCTGCTTCCTGAAGTGAAATTGTGGCTCTGTATCAATCAAAATATCGGTTATCTCAATGCAGAATAAAATAAAGTCGTTACTCATTTTTAAAAATATCATTCATGAAGAAAACTCGTTCAGAAAAGTTCGCGGTGTTTTGGGACGCGCTCAATCGTCTGGTCACGGAATTTCTTCATCCCTGAAAGTCAATAAACGACATAAATTTCCGCCCACCGGTGTTAAAATTACAATTGTTCAAGAAATTTATAGATTGGTATCTTGGACGAATGTGAGAAAATTGTCTAAAAAAAAAAAGATTCAGTGGATATTGACGCTTGTTTTTTTTGTTTTTTTTACAGTATTAACAGCTCATCATCGCCGAATAACGGAAACGCGATGATTACCAGAGCACTTGACGAGCGGCTGGAGGAGTCGGACATTGCGGCACTGGTGGAGACGCTTGACCACGGATTGCTGATG
>CAJPEX010005005.1:0-18482 GCA_905338405.1 Notodromas monacha | reverse complement strand
ATACCTGTACAGTTAACGTTTTCGATCTCTGAAGAACAGTGTCCTGGTTCTGCGCACCTTCGAATGATTTGCAGACCGACCTAGAACATTCCAAGCGTTTCGAAGTATCGTTTTAGATTACTGGAGAAATTTTCCATCTCAAGTTCTGCATCATTGCACGCAAATGAGAGCTATTTCAGTGACTGCAGAAATTCTAATCCAATTTCCGCGCGCCGTTTGTTAAAATTAAAAATTTCTTGAATTCTCCCATTCATTTTAATCGACAAGTTTGAGGAAAATCGAAACAAGCGGACATTTTCCAGAAGACGAAATTATTCTCTGTGAATATCCGTGTTCAAGAGTGATGTTGGTAAATAAATGAGAGGGGCGTACAATTTTTTTTTCGATTTCTTGCTCTGACGGAGTGTCATGTCTCTGGCCGTGATAACTTGGTCTTGCCATAGGAATGGAACCGTGTTATTACGGGAAAAGCCACGCATTCCTGATTTATTTTGGCTCATTTCGGAGCGCGGAATCGAATAAATCCTTTCCACGATGACTCGTATAAGACCGTGGTATTTTTTGGAGACCTGATTCATGAGCGGGGCTGTGCCAAAGTTGGGCTTCGTCATTAGTCCTGTCACGAAAATGCTGTTTCAGTATACAGTAGTCGACGGATAGGATTATATCCCCCGGGTACCCCGAAACGAACCCCGGAAATTACGCTTGAGAGAAATCGCAGCGATTTCTTTTCCACATCCCTTGAGAATGGGCGACGAGGCGGAATTCCTCAGCGACATGCCGTCGTGGAAGTCTAGTTCAGGAGTCAATATGCCGGTACAGGAACCATTTACGACGTTGAACTGTCGAAGTTTGTTTTGTTTTGTTAATCACACGGAAGTTCTGGATTATTTCGGTAAGAAATTGGAAAGTGCAGCGATGAGCGCGAATTTTTCGAAAAGTCTTCCGAAGTCGTACGAAGGGGTGTCTCGGAAGTTCGGTAATACCAAGTGCAGAAAAATTGAGATCTTGAGAGAGAGAGAGGCGGAACGAGGTGCATTATATATTTTTTCAATGACCTTTCATGCAAAAATAATCATGCAATTGAGCGCAGATGATGATGACGATGAGGGAATATCATAAATTGTTCACGAAACGTAAAACTTGAGCAAGCAGTAAGAATTGTCAGAAGATTTTTCAGAAAACGTCTCATGCGTCCGTTTTTTAGACGAGGATCCTTCAGATTGACATAATTTTTTCCAATCCTCGAGGTACTAGAACACCAATGGTTGTACACTATTCGAAACGTATTGCACCTATGTCTAAAAATCCCGGTACATGTTCATTTCAACGCGAACATTTCGAATGTCGCCCTCCAAAAGTTGAGCATAAATATTCCTCTCCGGACAATTTTGTTGGTGTTTGCATTTGTGATGGAGTTGTTACCTAGGAAGTCTTGCGAAATGAACATTCGCATTCTTTCCTCTCGGAAGTCTGTTTTCTAAACTTCGTTTGTACATTTTCATTTCTATTGACCTGCGAATAAACAGAATCTGATCAGTCGCTGAGACTGTAGATGGAATCTTCACCCGTCTGTTGTGATGTTTATAAATGACGGTATACCTCTTCGTTTGAAGTGAAAAAGTTATTTCCTCGACGCTTTCCGTCGTGCTTAGTAATCATGTATGATTATGGTCGTTCGTTCTGTTTGAAGAAATGAAAAACCTTTTGCAGGAGTATGTTTTCAAGGACAAGTACTGCATATGTATTCCCCGACGACTTGATCGAGTGGGACGCTGTGAAATCTGATTTATTCATGAATAAATATCTGCATTCCTAAGAAATTTACAGATGGCAAACCCTGTGCGCTGTTCTAGGATTTTTTTTTTCTCCAACAACTTTCTTTATCATCTTTCGTAGTGGATATAGGCCTGATAAAAATGTTGCTCGCATTTTTTTATGCCCATGGTTTTCCTCTGTGAAAAACTGTTTTTCTCTCGACGATGTAGCCTTGGATGGACGAGATTCATTTCTATGTCACGTGCGAAGGTCGAAGGGAAAGAGCTTCTCTCGTCATTGACATTCCATTTTGCGGATCTATTCGTCGATATAGCTGCCATATTCTTTCTAGAAGAAAAGCTATCTAGATGCGGTACTGGTGTGTCATTTTCAGCGCAGTCCAGCTGAAGAACTCCGAGGCTTTCGGATGTTCTTCCGGAAGATGTGCTTCGAAAGAAATCGACCTCATTTTTACATTTTTATGAGAAAGTGTTCGAAACTGTCCATTATTGTTCGAAGTGAGTTGATGAACTCCTATTTTAATAGAGAAGTTATTCTTCCGAATGACCAAAAGATTGTGAGAGTATTGGGAAGAAAAAAAAGTCGAATTTCAAGAAAAAAAATGCATTTTTCCCACACAAACATACATCGTAAGAACCGAACGAAGGACTCTCGAACCGTTCTCAAAAATTTTGGATTTTCCCCCTTTCATTCTCACATAAAAAAAATTCGGATCAGGTTCTGGAAGTTTCTTCTGCTGTGATACTCGAGAAAATTCAATTTCCAACTCACACAGCCACTTAAAAAAGATCGAAAGCCTTCTATGCAAACTTGCGTCCACTCCGAAGCAATGAGATTTCCTCCTCGCTGAAGAATTGAGAAAACATTTTGGCATTCTATACATCGAAAAGGAATGATTTTTTTTCTGCCAAAATTACGTAGAAAAAATTCACAGTATTCAATGTGGATTTCAATTGAGATGGAAAACTGGGAAGTTGTTATGGTCGCAAATCGCGTCAGCGTTCCATTTTTTACATCAACATTTGACGAATGAACACGAAGCAACATCAAAATTCGGAAAAGTTTTAAGCGCGACGACCAAGATATTTTTCTGCAAATAGAGAGAAAAAACTTTTAAATGGCATGAAAATAAAATTTTGATTTAGTTCGGAACCTAAAACCGTAATTCCTACAAATTTTCTCCACGTTATTGAATTTTTTCTTTGCGGTAAAAGAAAGTCAATTAGTTATTGTATTTACCCGGATAAAAGACACCATAGATTCTGAGACGCACCCCAATTTTCCGACCGTCCAATCAAAAATAACATCGCTGGCAAATTGAAGGTCTCCTGCTCCGAAGTTTTTCGGAAACTTCCATGAAACTGCTGGAACCAACAAGCTTGAAGTACGGTAACAATGTATCGTCAAACAATATTTTTACGCATAATGCGCCAGCAGGTTTGCTTCAAGTTTCTTTCAGGTAAATTTAACATCCCGAGCAATATCACGAGCACCGTGCCATTTCGTTGAAATTACGGAGGGTGTTTTCTCACATGAAAAACGCATCAATGTTGAACTTCTTTTCTGAAATTGGGACACGCCCTGAACTCATCCTGAATAAGCGATCATTTTGATGGGTTCATATTTTGGATCATCCTATAAATGGCCTTTTAAACACTATTCGGAACAGATTTGATTTTAAGAATCGTATTAATGCTCTGTGTCAAAACCTCAGAAAGCGTGTCTTATATCCGAGTGAACACTTATATGGACTGGAGGCATTTTTCGTTTTAGTACGTTTTTTTTCTGAAAACAAAAGAAAAAACCGTTCTCCTATGTTCTGGAGTGTTGAAACTATTTTTCTGCTTGGTGGAGTTGAGATAGGAGCGAAAAAGTATCAGTTCCACGCTAGAAAGAAACGCATTTCTGCGATGAACAAAAACTTGGCGAAATAATGGGGAAGTTTCTAGGAATTTATTTTTTTTTGGTGCTGGGATTGGAGAATCAGGAAATTCACTTTTAGAGGTTGAAGATACCGCTGAAATTTACCGGAATAAAGCCTTCTTGCATTCCCTGGAAGATCATTTCCTGATCCGTCTTCATTCTGAAGTTGTTGGCTGGCAGAAACGACATGACTTTAGTACTGCACTGCTACAACTCCTTTTCGGAGGCATGCCGTGCGAGCAGTAATTGCGCTAAACTCTTTTTCTCGCGTCAGCGCAACGTCATTTCCTGTTTCTCTCTTTTTTTTCCTCTACCGACGTTCCATATTCGTGACAACTGTGACGACGGAAGCCCCGACAGCGTGTGAAAAAGTGACCGTGTTCCTTTGGCTCCCGTTCTGCTGACGCAGCAGCCGGCCCGTGCGAGGCCTGCAGCATTTGCTGCGTTTGCAATAGATGGACGAGGCTGCTTGCCGGAAGTTGCGTCCGCTGACGCAGTAGAGGAGGAAATTGATGGCGAAGTTCAAGTAGTAGATGAGCATGAAGAGCTCTTGCACGATTTCCATCCACACCGGCGGGTGCTGCACGAAATCCCGATCCGTCGTCGTCTGTAATTAAAAAAAGCGGGGAAATTGTGAATGAGTACCTGTCGCGGAGGCCTGTAGTGTAGGGTGTCCAGAAAAGTTGGTTACGCGGTGCAACGAGGGAAGCTATAATCCACACATTTCCTCTGTTCTATATTTTGCGTGTCCAGAAATGCAACTCTTTCTCTCTCTCTCTCTCTGAAACGATTTTTTCTGTAGAAAGTTTTTTGTATATGGTCTCATGTGGGGGTTTCTCCCCGTGTTATAGAGGTGTTATAGTACAATCATGTTATAATTCAGACAACTTTCATCTGTTCTATAGCGTGTCTAGATTTAAAATTCTCTGCAACGAACTTATTTACAACGAGTTTCTCCGTAGAACGATTTTTGTGTGGTCCAATAGGATTTTCGTCTTATGTCATAAGGGTATTATAATCCGAAAATTTTATCGTCCAGACACATTTCATATGTTCTATAGCGTGTCTGGATATACAACTCTCTACAATGAACTTGTTTACGACAATTTTCTCAGTAGAACGATTTTTGGGGTCCTATTATACCATACCTATATCATGGAGTTTTCTCCTCGTGATATAGGGGTGCCATAATCCAATAATGTTGTAATCCAGACACATTTCCTGTTCTACAGCGTGTCTAGATATGCAGGCGGACTTCCTATTCATCGAAATCCTCTCAACGACGAATTTTTTTTCTAGTCCCTTGAATTTCGTTGTAAAGAGGGAGTCCACATGTAATTGGAAGTCACAAATAAATTCACCTTGTGTACTGTACAGTAATGAAAATGATTTTTTTTGTCTCTGGGTTTGTCGTGTGTGCGCTTAAACACATTTCTGGGGCATGGATAAATATTTTTTTTGTCTGCAGACATTTCACGCGAAGTATGAAGCGCACGAAAATCCTCTCTTTTTGTGCTATTTTTTTCAGTTCAATTGATGTGACGTTTTTAAATATGCTCCTGGAGTTTTCAATGCCTGCTTTAAAAGGCATCGAGAAATCCCCTAGAAATATAGCGATCCGGAGATCTCTTCTGGAAAATGCGACGTTTGTTGACAGGCAGATTTTAAAAAATGAGCCCTGCCTCTGGGCTAAAGCTTAAATCCTTCCACCATCCGGAAGCTTTTAGTTTGCATAGAATACTCGTGTGAAATTCCTCGTTTTAGGATAGCATCAGCGACACATATTTCTCGTCGATTTACGACTTCTCTCATTTTTCTGCGGGATTGTGCGTTCACTCTACATTGCCTAGATTTCACTCTCTTATTGTTTATTCTACATTTTCCCGAAGTTTAGCTAAAGGTGGATTGCCCTCTCATGGGATTTTGAGCTATTTTGCGATAAAGAGATCTACATTTCCGAGTACTGCTGGGTGGATTGAAAATGACGGGAGGATCCGATTGAAGGTACTGAGAGGACCTCAAAGCAATTAGAGTGTTCATTCGTGTGTAAATACGTTATGCCTTCGAGGTTCCATCCTAGAAACTGCGCCATGCTGCACTTTCTGTAGAGAAAACATTTTACGCATTTCAATTTCCAAGTGCACATTATGTTATTTTATTTTTTCATTGTAAATGGCTTGGCTACGGTTCGATAATTTTTCCTCCAAGATCCCCGTATACAAGTTTATTTTAATTTTTGTCTCGTTTCCGAAACTGGGCGTGAAATTATGCTTAAAATGGTTCCCATGGCATAGGTGATTGAAAAGTGAACCTTTGAAAATCATCATTGATTCCCCCCCCCCCCATGCTTCTGTTTTTTTTTTATCATGAGATTGTTCCATGAAAAGACTGAAAACGAACGTAGATTTCTTGACATTACTATGATTACCCCGTAACAACTAATAACGACCATATGTTGCCATGGATCGTAAAATGACAGTAAAATAACATGACACGCAACTTCACATGTCAACATATCCAGCGTACACCGTGTTTGCAAACCTGCAATTCAATCTAAATTGCATTTAGAAACTCCAAAGGATATGCACTTTTTTTCAGGCCAAACGTGATCAAGTACTGTGTACCTATGGAAGCGTTGCTTTAGCAGATTCATAGCAACGTCCTATTCGCGTGTACTGGATTCAGTTTTCATCAAAACACCCTTTTCCGACAAGATGATCCTATCTCAGTAATCCGACCGAGTCACCTCATATGTTCGCCTGACGAAGAATGTAATAACGGACCTGCCTCTACAAATAAGCCGTTCCTTACTCCCGAAGACGAAGAAAGTTTTTTTGTTTACCCGAAGAACTTTTTGCTGCAGAGAAACTGCTGTACTTTCAGAATAATTATGCGAGTCCCGAGAGAAAAAAATAATTCGTCTGTCAGCAGAATATGGCTTAAATGTGAAGTTCCTAAATATGTTTTGTTCATATATACAGTATATATATTCTCTACTATATTTATTTATTTATTTATGCTCATTTTATGCGCTCTTTCTGTAACACGATTTTACACGGCAGGGATCGTTTTTAAATACTGTAAATTCCTGTGACGGTGCTACTTAGTCTAACCATTTGTCTTTTAAATTGCTAATATTTTAGAGTAGAACGGTCCTCGTCAAAGCCATATTAGTACTTGTCATGTTTATTTCCTTCATATCGATATTTAGTTTCTTTCCTTCATATCGATATTTAGTTTCTTTCCTTATGAATTTCGATTTCCCTCTTCAATTTTCTTCAAGTTTTGTTGCATTAAATTTCCTTGCCGTGACCGTGGAGTCCTTCGCTAAAAATCCTTCGAACCCGTTGGGTTTCGCGGAACGCAATTTCAGATCGTTTCCGGTAAAGAAAATCAAAGTTATAAGACTATTCGTTTTCAGTAATCGAGTAGTTCATTGTTGATGCCGAAAACCATTTCGACTTTCTTCACTGTCGCATTCAAGTGAAAATGAAATTGGATCGTACAATGTATCATTTTTAATTTTTCAAGTAGCAAACTATCTGTTCTATGACTGTTCAGAAATTTGGAAACATATTTGGATTTTTGGGAACGAGTGCACATTTTCGCCCATGATATCTTTTCAAAAACCAGAAGCGGCTTTTCGGAAATTTCGAGAAAATGTTCGGATTTATGTGAACGAATTTATATTTTAGTCCTTGATATACAGTATTTTCAAAAGCAAGCAACGGCTTTTCGGAAATTTGGAGAACGTTTTGTAGTTATCTGAACGAACTTATTTTTTAGTCCGTGATACATTTTCAAAAGCCAGCAACGGCTTTTCAGGAATTTGGAGGCAATGCTGGGTTTATATGATCGAGTGTGTGGATTTTTTGCCCGTGGTATCTTTTTAAAAGCCAGAAGCAGCTTTTTGGAAATTTGGAGAAAATGTTCGGATTTATCTGAACGAATTTACATTTTTTCCTTGATATATTTTCAAAAGCAAGCAGCTGTTTTTCGGAAATTTGGAGAAACATTTTGCTCTTATGTGAACGAGTGCCCGTGATATATTCTCAAAAGCAAGCAACATTAAACTCACCCAAATCCAAGTGCAGACGCGCAGGATGTAGCTCGGCAAATGGAGGACGAGGAATGTGGTGGAAATGATGAGCAGCATGTTGGTCTGTTGCAAGTGCGATTGGGACCGAGTGCGGGGATTGTGGATCCGAATCGGCTGCAACCGGGTGTTGGATGTCTGACCCACGAAACTCGCCCGATTCGGATTCATCCGTCTTTGACCCAGTTCCACACCTCCTCCGTTATTCTGAGGCGTGCCCACGTTGTAGTTGGCGTAGAAATCCCCTCTCTGCGACAACATCTGCGGAGTACCGTAATAACTCGTCATTCGCGGACGAAAACTTTGTTTCATTTTCAAAGTTTTGAACGCGGGCCTGGATAATTCCCAGGCCTCGTGCATGGAAATTGAAAGCCCCGTCCGTCTCTCCTCGGTCGGAGGTCTCTGTTGCTTTCTAATTATTCAGATTCCTCACGTGAATTATCGCGCGGAAAATGGTTGGAATTTAATAACGGCATCTGACGTCTCGACGGGAGTCAGACACTTCTTTCTGGGTCTATAGTCGTTAGCCGTTTATTGGAGCATCTCGGAAGCGGATTTTGTTGCGCTTGACTGACGAGAGAATACTGCTGTACTGTACTGTGATGTCGAAGCCATCTTACGCACCCCAAGATGCCTCCATCATGCTGCTATTTCTAGGCTGATATTGCCGAGACACTTCAGATTTTCTTGAGCTTCCGTCGGTCGATGCTCGTCGATGAAAGTAAACGTTTCGCGAATGTTGTGAAGAGGAAAACTTGATCAACCCTGAACGCTTCAAAGTCTTTCAAATATTCGCTGCTGTTTTGCATTCAACGACTTGGGCTTGAAGAAGACAATTTCCTAATCCCTGAAATGACGGGGAAACTGGTGAGTAGATTTTTGCCTCCGTGCTTGGGTTTTACCGAGTAATTGGGTTAAGGGCTTTTTACTTGTGAGGCTGTTGGAATTTATGACTCGTCGTTGATGGAAGAGCTTTCGGTTAGTCAATCCGAGAGCGGCTCGTCATTGATATAGGAATTTCAATTTGACTGATTTCTGCGCGAAGTCAACATTTAGAGTTCTTTGCCCAATAAGAGGAATGCAATACGGCGCTGAATTTCAAATTATGATTTAAAATCAATCGTCGGATCTTTTTCTTTTGTGTGGCTTTTTTTTTTAAATCTGGGCGATTTTCCTTTGGCTCTATGAATAATTGAAAAAATAAGTCTTAGACAAATGCTTTAATAATTATTGCTATTAGCGCCGATATAAAATTTCCTGAACGTTATCTGGGAAATCATGTACTTCAAAGTGATGACTGAAATTTATGGATAGCAAGAAAAGATTTACCATGAGACTCTCAGTCCCATTAGAATTTTTCAAGATACTTCCCATCATCCGTAGTCTCACGTTGATGGATAAAATTTGAAATGCAGAAGATCGGATGCTATACAGAAAAGGGAACCCAATACTGTATTATCATAATTATAATTGGTGCACAGTACTTCGAAATGAATTATTGCGTTGGAACCTCTGAAAAATGATACCGAGCGTAGCTTAGATACCCGTCAGACTTCACGCACGATAATTTTCCGTTCCATGAATCAATTGCGTATATCTTGAACTCTCGCCCCGCAGGAATTTACGTAACAGCCAATGAAAGAGAATCTTCTGACCCAGAACTTTGCATAACGAAATTGATGCCCTGCTTCCGTAATAAGATGTACATTATTCTATTATATTTTCAAGTAAAGCTAACGAATAAGAATCGAAAGTGGAAGAGCGCCATACGAGTATACCCGTGGCATTTTTCGTCTTTCACGTTGAATTACGTCAACTTGGAAACAATTTCCAATCCCATCTAATTTAATTTGCCTATCTTCTCGGTTCCATTATGCTGTGCATCGGAAAGGAAATGCGCTTCAGAGAAAGCAAATTAGTCGAGAAGAGGTCGACGAGAAAATGTTCGTGACGAAATTTGAACGAAAAAAAAATTACATTACTATACCCTGTTGAAGCTCGACACGGAGAACGAAGTGCGCCATGCTGTGCCCTGTGATTCGCTCTCAATGAACTCTGTACACTAGTGTTCCCCAACCTTTTTGGGCCCGCGGACCGGCAAATTTCCATGAAATTTACTGCGGACCAGCAACGTTTCATGAAATTTTTGCAGACTCAAAAAAAAAAAGGTATTTCTAGATGGACTGTATGTCAGACATTAGAAAAGTTCCTCCTTTTTTTTGCGAAAATTAGGAACCAGTGAAGCAGCTATGGTGGAGTGTCTTCAAAAAGTTATAAAAATAGACTTGAAGAAAGGTTTCTCGGAATGAAAATTTTTTAAAAATAAGCCGATGAAAATTTTTCTGAGGTATTTTTACGAGAAAAGTAAAGTTATCTTTTTCATCAGATAATTTCAAATGCTATTGTCTTTCCAAATTTTTATAATTATGAAAGACTTCATTGCTTTTGATGAATTTATTATGCCGAAGAAAATTTCCCGCGGAACGGCAAAAATCTTCTGCGAACCGGCGCCGGTCCGCGGACCACGGGTTCGGGACCTGTATACCATATCATGTCTTCTTGCATGCCATTCTTGCTTTTTTTTTCTAATTTCCTCGTAATTTTTTCTTTTTCCTCAGAAATGCTGAGATTTGACTTTCATTTCAGCGCAACAGGATTGAAATTTAATTCTCGTTGATTTACCGTACTTTTTTTTTTTTTTAGCAGTTTGCAAAGATTCTTGTGATTATGAACACGTTATAGCTAATACAGTATTCGCATTTCTTCGTGATTTCTTGCTTTTAAATATGTGTGTGACACTGCACAAGTCCTTCAGTTGGGAAAATTACCGATTGCAAAAATATCTACTCATGTCAACGGGAATATTTTTCCTGAAAAATGTTTCGATGATTCCTGGAGTAATGAAAATTTCATTGTCGTTGAATGAGTTTTAGCCTGATCTTGAACTGCTCAATGATTTCATGCTGCGAAACTTCCTTACAATCCTAGTCCTGTGACTAGAAAAGTTATGGATATAGCTTCAATTGGAAATTACCGAGTGAAAATACAGTATCTTCGAGGCATAAGAAGGAGAGCTACTCATGCCAATTGTAATATTTTTTTCAGAAAAATGAAAAGAAAAGGTTTCCGAATTTTTTTCTCGAGGTGAATCAAATTTTTCCTATAGCTTCGATACTCATGAAAAAATATTCCCACATCACATACTGATGGAGTGACTGCGAACTTTATTCTAACCCTATGCATTTCGATATCTGACATGAAATTCCTTCCATCGCGACCTGGATTCTGCCAAGGAAATCGATTTCCTTTTGTCATGCCGAGAGAGAGAGAGAGAGAGAGAGAGAGCCCATGGCACTGGTCAATCTTCTGTTCAGATTGTGTGACAGGTGAATGTGGTCGTTAATCCTGAAAAAGTCTCCTTGCTTTCGGGACCATTTTCATTCATTTGGTTCATATCTTGGCTCTGCTGTGGGCGGTATGTCAGTATTGATGAATGAATAGCACGAGAGCCGAGTGGAGGTGCACTGGGATATTACACCCTCTTTCACTTGACCCTCCGTCATTCCGGTCTACCATTATTGCATGTAGTATTTGTGGACCTGGGCTATCCCGAAAATTCCTTTGGTTTTTTTCATCTGGTTAAGTATTGCCTGGAATTCAGACAAATTCATGAGTGTACTGAATATTTTCAAGGTACTGTGAGGGGAAAAGCTGCGAATGAATACTTTTTTGTAATATTCTCCAAGCAAATTTTGAGCATTTTCTTGCATTTTTACTGTAGACAGACACGTGGGCGTGGATTGTATATTCCTTATTTTAATTATGTCTCCGAATCTCTTGCTTTTCGTACGATATTTTCATTTTTATGCGTAAGTTTCTCACTTGATATGCTTCCCAAAAAATATATGTTTTTCCCCCGCAGAAAATGGGCTGAACCTAATTTTCAAGGTTGCGGCTGCCTTTGTTCAAAATATGTATTGGAAGATGAGTTTTAAAAATTCAAAATGTTCCTTCCCTCTCCAAAATTCCACGAGTGTTGGTGATTCAATGCATAACACAAAATTTTAATCTTTCCATTCAAAAGCGGAAAATATGGATCCTAAAAATCGTCTATTGTGGCCTGTGAGGACTCTCCACACCTTTGCAATGGGGCCAATAGCCTCATAAATGTGTCAATGTAGCCACGTCTGAATTGGGCAGCACTGGACTGGAGCATAAAGCAGTGGAAAAAATAAAATATGTTGAACATTTCATTGATTTTGAAATCGCAGAATTGAAACACCCGGATCGTGCACTTTCATCTGGACCCAAATTGTGGTTCTCTGCGTTGGCCTTTATTTCATATTTTCACTTTGAACGTTTGGTAACGGAAAATTCTAGCATGAAAGAATGTTCAGGAGTCGTCTTGATTTTTCTGAAATGCTCAAGGCTAATGAATTAATTTCACTCCTTGTCAAATGTGCAGGTGGGGTACCAAAGCTCAATTTCCGAAATGATCATAGTTTTTGAGAAAACGCGCTGCAAGCGTTCGTATTAATTATGTCCTATTTGGTTTGTGCTCATCCCTGAAATCCGAAGTAAATGGAAAGAGTATTTTTTGCATGTGTCCCCCGTTCGATAGTCTGTGTTACCCGCTCTGAGAGAATATTGATCATGAAAGACATCTGATGAGATCTAGTCTTGGATGGATATACGAGTGCACATATTTTACGATGTTCCCAATAATGAAGACACTCTATAGATGACGGGGTTCATTCATTTCTACGTGCCGGGTTCTCCCTCTGATGAAACTCGTTCCCTTTATTCATTTATTTATTTATTTTTTATCCAAGCAAGGAGAACAGAAAAGTACGAATTTACCGAAATGTGGACCTGGGTAAGAAATTCTTATGAACACCATCGGAATTCCATCCATCTTTGGTGGAAAACATCCGCGTGAAAGGAAAGTTTCGAAGGTGAATTCATCGAGTTGAAGGCGAATTGGTTGAAAGAATCTTTTGCAATTCATGTGCAGTGCAGTACTTTTTATGAACCAACTGTTGTGCTAGGAGAGAGTCGAATCGATTTTTTAAAGAAATTCTGAAACAAAAGGCTTCGGAATCGTTTCAAGGAATGTCAGGCTTCGCCGAGAAAATACTGTGCACAGGGCAGATTCTCTTCGAGTGAGACTCGTAAATGGAAAAAAGTGCTCAGTCTTGTGAACACTTGGTTCTTTCCAGATAGACTTCTTGCTCTGGAAATTCGAATTTAGGAACGCATGTAGGAGACACTCGTAGAAAGCTAATATTCAATATTTTCGAGTCTGGAGAAAAAGCGAGTCTAGTTGGATTTCTGGAAACTTGGCATTCTAAGTTTTTGAAACATTATTTCAAAAATTTCCAAAGATCCCCAAAATGTTCGTTGCCATTTTGAAAAGTGCTTATTTACACTTTCGTCGCGAAAAAATGTTTACGGAGATAAATTAATTGTTCATCCCTCTGCATTTATTTGCGCCATCGTTTGAATGTAACTAAGTTTTAATTTACAAAAATCTTGGTTCAATAATTGGGAATAAGCTTTCCGGCAAAGAAAACTCAGCCGAGTTCAATGCAGATCAATTTACAGAATGCAGGAGTATAATCTGGATTTTATGCATCATTCTGTGGTATTAGTTCTGAAGCCACAATACGTAATTATGACGTTATACGTACTGTATATGTGTTGCACCTTTCAGCCCTCGTGTTCCCTCGGCGTTAAGGATTATTTGTTAGTAAACCTGAGTGACGTCAAGACGTTGAAGAATTTTGTACATGGATTCGTACAGTTTTGAATGGTTCTGTCAGATTCTGGAGGATTTGGGCTACTTCGAACCTTGTTTCAGAATCCGGATTACCACTGGGCACGTGATTTTGTTAAACCCCGACTTTTTAAAGTCTTGATTTTTTTCATGTTAGCAAAAAAATAGTATTGATCCCGCCACCCGAAAACTTGGTGGAAATTATATTTCGCTCATTTAGGATCCACGGAGGAGATTTCAGTTAGCCCGCAATGACCGCTGTGAGTTTGGATGTTGATACTCTGAATCTCGCTTCGGAGATTTGAAATTTCCTAGTGCTCGGGAGAAATTGAAACATTTTTTTTTACCCTACAAAGATTGTCGACGAATTCATACTCCGCTTTTAATCAGGTAATCGGTGCTCTATCGTCATGACTGAATCTTCTATTAATTTGTCGTGCATGAAAAGTTGGACGCATGATCAGCTCATCTCAACGTTATTTTTTGTTTCGCCAATTGTCCCGTCTCAGTATTTCTCCATCAAATTTGACATCAATTTCTACGTATATCAATTATCTCAGGTGTTCATCAACAGTCAAGTTCAATTCCCACCTTCATCGAAAAATATTCTCATCGGTCTTGAGCCTGGGTGGATTACTCGAAGAGGATGATTGCAAAAAAATTATAATTGGACACCGCGAAAGCCTCATTTTTGTTGAATGAGATTGAGCCTGATCCTGAAATGGTTTTTTAAAAATGAAAAATAAAAATGATTTCGTCTGAATGAATTCAAGGGAGGCATCCGTCGTCATTTCAAGTGCTTAATTTGGTTAGGCCGCGAAATGACCTTAAAAGTCCTGGTAATTAGAATAATTGGGGATTCCTATTAAATATCATTCTGGGGTTCACTCTCAGAATGATGGTTAATGAGAAAAAAATATTGCGCATCTGAATGTTTTTCGGCTCGAAAAAAATGCCATTTGAGAAGGAATACCTGTGCGCAGAAACAGAAGAACCCTCAGAGGAATCCCGCCCGGCATTTAAGTGCCAAATTGTATGAGGAAAAAAGTATGCTTGATTACTTACTCGTCCCTGGTCGTCGGAATCGCTCGACGATCGCTTGCTCCTGGAAATGGCCCTGCCGATTTGCACATTGAGCACGACAATGAGCGTGCACGGGATTGCCAACGCGAACACCAAGTCGATCACATTCAACGTGTCGGCCAAGTGCAAAAACTCTTCGCGAAACGTGCACACACCCGTCGTGGCATTACCGATCCTTGGCACTCCTTCACCGCCGCCGCCACCACCGGGAACCGACACTTCAGCCACGTGAAACAACACCGGCACGTACGCATTGAGCAGCATCGCGGCCGCCGCCAGGGACGCCACCACGAGTTTGGCTCTCTTTTTGGTACAAATGGCGCTGCGCTGGAACGGGTATCTCACGGCGATGAATCGTTCGATGGTGAACGCGAGCACGAGCCACGGAGACAAAATGCTGGACACGTTGGCGAGGTAGTGCAGCAGTTGACAAGGCCCGTTCATGTTGTAGACGTTGATGTCGATTCCCTCTAACCAAGGTGCCATTAGCGTGACGAGGAACACTGAGTCTGACGCGCTGAGCGTGATGAGATACGTGGATGCGGTCAGGGTCCGCAATTGAGCGGAGGAGCAAAAGACGCGAGCGGAAAGGATGTTGCCGATGGTGCCGAGGAGCACCACGAGTGGAACCGCGTAGAAGGACACGGTTCTGAGGAGACCCGCGATTTGGGACCGATCCCTGAACTCTGGCACGTTTTCATGGGCTCTGTCTATGTCGACGAGCGACGAGTTGGTCTCTGACGCGTCGAAGAGCATGTCGAAGTTGGCGTTCATTGTTGGCCACAAACTCGACGGCTGAGGTTCCAAGCCCACTGAATTCATCACATTTACGGGAAATATGACGATCAGAAAACTTGAATAAACACTTTTAGTTCGTAAAAAGCCTTCGACCGATCGCGAGTAGGAGTGAATTTTCTAAATAAAGAGAATCAGCAGAAATAATGTTCAGGTGCTCGGTATAAATTTCAAAGAGAATGTTTTCGATAATTCGCCGCGTGATCGATCAGGCGCCAACTGAATTTTCTGCACGAAGAAAGGTTGACTTTCTGATCGAGTTTTCAGTCTGGTGTAAAATTGGAACTTTGCCCTTGCAGACGAGATGATGATGTTGTGCCAGGGATGAAAGTTTGATTTGGGTGGGATCAAAGCTACTTTGGTTTCCTTATGATGCATCGATTTTATGGAGTCCACACGTGCGGAATTCATCTACACGCTGTCGCAAGAGATCACTGATTCTAAGACTTGATTTTCATGTAAAGTAATATAATATTATATCAAAATTGCAAGCGAATTGAAGTTTCGTTGTTTATGGTTCCTTTATATACCGGCAATTCTTCTACACGGAAACCAAGAAATGCCCCTTTTGATGACGATATATCGTCAAAGGCCATGGATTTATAGGTCCATAAATGGCAGTAGTCCGAGAACTTCGTCAAATGGACGAACAGTTCTGAAAAATGAAACACGCAGCAAACTTACTCGAATTCGTAATCGTCGTTGTCGACGTTATTTATTTTATATCACCACGAATCAGAGATAATCCTCAGCTGAATGAAATGCGTTTGATGGATTTATCAAATTCAATATGACTGTGAATGCTGTTAAATTTTTATTCCGCTCTATAAAATCGTGGTTACTGAATAAAGCATGGGTGACGGAAATATTTTGTTGACGATGTTCATGATGGATGGTAGGCAAAATAACTTTGAAGTCCAACTTCACTGAAAACCGTGAATTTTGTATGAGCAAGCTAATTTGTATCAGTCAAAATCAGGCGGATGCCGTGTAATCGAATCCGAGTGAACAGAGAAGTAAATTTATTTCCATGATGCAAGCAAAAATTCAAGGGCCGACCGACTAATTTTACGATTCCCACATCTTGAGATTATTGATCAAGTCGTTAGACCAAAAAAATATATATATTTATCTGGTACCTTTCTTCGGATCTGGAACCGAAAGGGGAATGCAACCTAACCTCACTCCAATTCTAGAGATGGAAACGATTCGGTTCATTTTCCTCTTATAATCGAAATGAAAAAAGTTGTGCAATGCCTGCTAGAGGGTTACTGACGGATTCCTTCATCCCCATTTTTGGTTCCTCATTACGAGTGTCTTCTTGTTCTGGAAGCCTGATAAGTAGACAAGGGGGAAAAAAGGGCAGTATGAGCGGCGAGGAAGAAGACTTATCTGGAGAGAAAAATCTGGTTCACTGTTGATTGCGACGAGGGAATGAATGGAGGCGCGATAAGTGAGGTTTCCAATTTGAGAACACTGTACTGTTAGCTGACAATTTTGAACGGAACAATGTTCCTGAGCTTCACAAGTCCTGCGATCGACCAATGAACACTGTTTTGTCGATTTTCCTTTTCAACTATGGAGTGGAAATTCTTTCCGAGTCTCTTTTTCTCCTTTTTTTGATGGGGAGCACGATTTTGGCGTGTTAAAAAAAATGTCAAAGGAATCAACAGTGAAAAATGCGGTCTATTGATAATTATTTCAATATGATTCGATTTTTCGTTTGATCACTGGTGAATTAATATTTGAATCACTACTGTAAAGTACAGTAAGTTGAAGTGGACAAAAATGTGGCGCATGTCGTAGCTGGTCAAATTTGAGAAAAATTCCGAAGTTTCAAGAAATTAAAGTTGCGGCTGTTCTCAGTTGTTGGGCACGAAGAAGTTCAGTTCACGCAGGATACTCTCGGTGTGGGATGTTATGAAAGTCCCTTCGAATTCTGGTACAGTCCGTCAAGGGATACATTCTAAAACCGAATTGTCCTCGAACGATCGGTAGTCAATAGAATCACTTTCTCAAATCGCGTTGTTGTTGGTATCATCGCGTGTTACACTTTTTGCAGTTCAAAATTGCCGCAGCATCATAAAAACGAATAAAATTCAACTGTGCACCTCAAGCTGCAAAATATGCACCAGACAGCTTCGCGTTTAGCTTTGAAAAGTTTAGAGAAAGGTTTAGAATCCCAGATGAGCTTCATTTATGAGAGTTAATTTTTTGAATATTTTTGAATACTATGAAGTTTTGAAAATTATTGACAGAGTGAAGCGAAGTACGGAAGTAGATTTACCGTGAACTTCAACCGGCATGCTTCGAGATTTACAAGATGATACTGTATTCTATTAAAAAGCTCTTTTAATTTCCTCTGAATCTAAAGAAGAATTGATTAGCTAGATTCGAATCTATGGTGAAAAAATCGTCCACCTGAACTCCGTAAAATGGGCTGAAACGCCGTTTCTGGTAAAGAAAAATTATAAATATCCATCCAAGTTTTTTGTTGTCACATTGGATCAAGAAAATTTTTAATGTTTTCTATGCGCGCATAGATACACTATCTCAGTTCGTCGGGAATTATTGATCGAATGGAATGGTACCGAGAAATAACGTTGACTTTTTTATGTACTCTTTAATTATACCTGCACTTCACTTGGTGTATGTTGAAATTTATTGGGACATCTTTCGAGTTAAACATGGTCTGAAAGTGTGCTTCAGAATTCAATCCAAGTTTTCCTTCTCTTTTCGTGTAGTCGAAACTTTTCCATTTACTGTTATTTGACCACTTGGAAATTAAAGCAAATTCTTTTGAAAAAACTCAGCTGTTCCGTCCACCGTGCATTTAAAAATGTCCCATGTTTCTTAGAATCATTATAGTTCATTGTGCGATGATCACAGTCTGCGATTTTTTTTTTTTTTTTTAGTGGAGGGCTTGATTCATAGACGAACGTGGTGACCGGACAAATCACACCGAGACGCGGTGACGAGGGTAAGAAGAGATGGTAGCGAACTGGCGTCAAGTGCCGAGGTCAGGATGGG
>CAJPEX010005004.1:5434-18484 GCA_905338405.1 Notodromas monacha | reverse complement strand
ATTGTTTCCACGGGAATTCAGACACGGACTTGAAAAATATTCAACATAGGGAGGTACAATATTTGACTGCGGTAGGTTTGAGTTTTCGAGGTGTAACTGTACGTACAATACGGTATATATACAGTATCCAAAACACCGAATTTGCTCGTATACCACACGCCCTCAAGCAAAATTCGCACCTTAGTTTTCAGCTCCCAAAAATCATAAACGATTTTAAAAACTACATGGGGTAAAAATCCAAAATAGTCCACTGACAACTTAATGTTCTTTGTCATGCGAAACAAAGAATCGTTTAAAAAGAACTTCGAAAACAATCCGAAAATGAGGGAAAATTGGAAGTTGAAAAAATTTACTAGAAAATGTGCACCCGACTACGACACACAGCTCATTTTTAGCCCCCGTTTTCGGAGAAAAAAAAAAAGAAAGATGCGTGTGGTACTCGAGTAAATACGAAGTAAATACAATCATGATGTTCTCGTTAATGAAAAGGAAGTGCTCACCGCTGGGGAAGCAAACGGTCATTGCTGAGAAAACCCGGCGTATGAACTTCCGGAGTGTAATCGCAGTACTTGACGTGAACGGCGTAAGACGCCAACAGGACCGACGTCTCCGGCGGACAATAAATCTCGTCACAGAGAATAGAGTTCTTCACTTGCAGGTAGAACAGTCTCTGCAATTAGAACAAAGGTCAATCAATTCACCAACTCAAACCAGGCATGATGAAAAAAAAAACAATCATTCATAAACGATATTTGTTGCAAGGGTGCCTCGCTTAACAATCGCAGTTTCAGAATTCCAACAAAATTATTTCTCCAAGCGGAAAAAAAAAAAAAATTACCGCACTTCATTGCGTTTCATGGTTTCCTAGTACTTTTCCTATTTGTCTTTCACACGATAAACACTTTCGTGCACTCTTCAAGATAAGTTGTCCTTTTGTCTTCGGGAACTTGGCTCCCAAGGGGATTTCAAAATGGCTCAACTCTCAACCGACATGATGACCAACTCCATAGAATTGTTTCCTTTCTCTAATTTTACGAAGATTGGGAAAACCTTAGTAAAAAAAAATAAGATTCCATGCGTCAGTTTTAAATTACTCGATTGAGAAACTTATTTAATAACAGAGGTTTCCCGCGCACTGAGTCTGTTTTGCGTCATGTCATGGTATGAATCCAAGAAGAGTGAATTCCACGTAGAACCCCTAAGGAGGCCTTTTAAATGAAGTAATACTCCGACTGTAAAATACTTTAAAAGTGATGCCTTAAGCTGTAAATAGATTCTAAATTTCCAGGTAGATGTCGCCCGAATCCTCAACAATACCAAGCTTCACGTTTCAATTCTAATTATTTCAGATTCGTGAAAAAGTCGGTTTTCGCGGTTAATAGTGATACTTTAAACGTTCACTCCCAATCACACAATTTCGGTGTCTAGCACCTTCTCTTTACTGGAAGAAACTTACTGTTCTGTTTCTGGTTAAGAAAGGAGTTGACATCAGTAATATTAACGAAGACAGGTTCTTCAGGAAATCGGTGAAGTTTAGATAAGATCTGGAACTATGATTAACCAACAACAATTTTTTATCACGGAAAGATCAGTTATTCAAGTGAAAACCCAAGCTTTCATACGAATGCTGTCAAAAAATCGCTCCTGGGAATGGCTTGACAAAATATGAGCTGATCAAAAATTATCAGTACATCTGCAAGTTATTTGAAAATCCAGAAAAATGTACACACCAGAGTGATGTCCTGGATGATCTCCTCGGCAACGTCTTCGGGATAGAATTTGGCGCGGAATTTGAACAGCAGCGGCGATTCCTTCTTGATATCTTGGCTCAGCACCTGCAAAAATAAAAATCCTCGTGAAAATCGAAAAACCCAAAAAGACATAAAAAAAAAAAAAAAATCGTACTGTAGCTAACCCTAAGTTCAGTACGACAAACAGACGACCTACTCTCAGAGTGCCAACATTTACTCTTGCCTTTTTCACTTCGGTGCACAAGCTACTCGCAGCTTATTTCTCTGTTCCTAATATTCGCTTCAAATCCTCACCAAATCCAAATCGTTCATGCTTCCTGAACCACGAAGGAAACCTTTGGCTCTTTGCATCGTCGACGTCTGCAAATTTTTTTTTTTGGCATCCAACATCCCACATTTCGAAAGCAGCGACCAAATCATCAGAACAAATTTCGTCAGAATCGAAAATCTGACTACAGACAATTTCGGTTATCGCGAAAACAATAAAAATGACGTAGAACCAGACTTCCCTGAGGCCAATCGTTTTGACGACCTGGTCAAACAACTGCTTGCCCGTCGTGTTCGGCTGGATCGCGAACTCCAGTTCCGCGTCCATCGTCGTCACCCGCACGTTGACCTGCAACAAATAAAAAATAAATATCAATTATTTGCCTACATTCCACGAACAGCCATTCGAAAAGAAAAGAAAAAAATAACCGCAAGATATCTTGAAACTATGTGTCTTTCTTTCGTCCTTGGGTTTAAAGCTGCTTTTAAAACGATCTCCATTATTGTACTCCCCCTGGCTCATGCTGCGATTTGGAATAATATTTTCTTCAAAATAAACGTTATGAATGCTTCAAAAAATTTGATAGCACAGTGCTGTACTTGAATATACGGAATTTATTCGATGAATGTCGAAAGTAGAAAGGCATGACAATCATACTTTTCAAGGAACCGCAAAATGATGGCTTCAAAATGTTTCCCAATATTTGAATACAGTACTGTGATTGAATGACAATGAACTCTTCCCCATTTAATGCTTGCAACTAATGAAAGACTGCAGTTGCTTCAAACGTTCATTATTATTTTATTCGAGTTTAATCACGGATTCAATTTTGATATTTATACGATATTTTAGAATTCTCATTTCGTACTTGTAGAACGCTATAAAGTTATTGTTGCTTCCAATACTGGGTAGATGACGCATANGGATTCAATTTTGATATTTATACGATATTTTAGAATTCTCATTTCGTACTTGTAGAACGCTATAAAGTTATTGTTGCTTCCAATACTGGGTAGATGACGCATATTATTTTGAATTGGCCAATTTTCTAAAGTGAGAGGCCTTTTTGAATAATTTTAGTACCCATCCTTGGAGCAAAGTACTATAATGCTTTTCAGCAAGATTTCTCAAAAATGGTTTCGTAATTGAGATGCACAGTAAACTACCGTTATCGATTTTAACTACTGTACTGCACTGTTATCTTCGAAAGATCGTTTTTTCTTCCTTCTAGGACATCGACTAAAATATAGGCTTCAACAATTTCACCAATACCCGCACAGTACTTGAATAAATTTAACAAGGATTTTCGGACTTCGGGACAAGAGCTCTTGCTCACATCAATCTATCTCTAGAAGAACCCCCCCCCCCCGATTGCAAATACCGTATACAAAGTACTGTATATTATTTTAGTACGGGGTTATTCAATAAAGTACCAGCAAAAATTCAGCACCGATCCTCGTGCAATATTACCGCATTTACTCGAGTGCCACGCGCACTTCGTTTCTCAAAATTGAGAGGATCGGTTGAATTCAGGTTGAATACATGTCCAAATAAAAAAAATATCGAGTGTTTTTAAATTTAAAATATTGCAGTTTTAGACTCACTAAAAAAATGGGATGCGCGTGGTATTCGAATACATTAAGTACGGCAAATCTCCTTCGTTCGAACCAACCCAAGATTTCGCAAAATGTAAAACGCCAAAGATTCAATTCAACACATTAAAAAAGTAATCGTCGATGGCTGAAATAGCTTATTTATTTACATTTTAAACAAATAACACACACCTTGCAATACCTGCATTTACGAGGAAATTCCCGAGATTCCTAGTACACTGATAACGTTTCATAATCGCCGTTATTCTCATACGGGTCAAGTAATAGGCATGACGGCTTCATAATTACTCACCTTTTCCACCGACAGACGGTGTTTACATCGCAGAATAGCCATTATTTTTCTCTCATCATTATGGGATAGTGTCCAACCTTGGGAAAGGTCACAGATATCTACACCCAAAATGAGTCACTTGCTTGCATTGCTTCGTGACAAATGATACTTGCATCAAACAAACGATGACACGAACATTGCCGAATAGAACAAAATGGGAAATTGTACAGTATATTGATGTAATTATCATTGACTTATTAATGGTAATCAGTGTTTTGCGGGAAGCTACTCGAAAACGCAAGGACTTATCAATACCATTCCATTTCAAGACATGTAAATCGGAATTTGATTCATCCCAGAAATATATTTTTATAAATAACGCATCCCTGAATCGACAGAAGGTGTTTCGTTCAATCCTCTAAATTTTCAAATCAACAGAAGAAATGGAAGCTGATGAAAATTATGCGTCAAACTCGTTGGAAGTCGAATGTGAGACCAACCCATTTTTCTGTTTTTTTTTTTCTTCTTCAAAAATGTCATAAATTTTGATAGAAAATGTCCAAGTACTTCAGCAACTTTACAGGTCGCATCTCTATTTCAGACAACCATTTCAGGAAGGAAAAATAACTGCATGCGTCACCAAAAATAAATTTTGAAATTCTCGATACTGTATCTCGAATGCGGCTTATGCATGAATAAAACGCGAACAGGATTTATTGGCCACTGGACCTGCTACCAAAAGTTTCTCACAATCAGAATTCAGTAAGATTATTTTGCTCTGGAATAATGAGCACCAAGGGGGAAACTTGATTTTTCTTGATAATTTAGACAACAAATTAGTTCGATTTTATCTTTCTAATCCTCACGTCAGCACAATTGAGACATTTGTCCCGAATATTAAGACAGCGTGGCCTTTAACCAAATATTTCTAGTATAGGCCGCAAGGGTGAAACTGTGCGGCCTATAGCCAAGACATACATCAGCAGTGAAAATGAATTTATCCAAAACAATGATTATACAAAGATCCGTTTTCACAATTGAATGTCGTTCAACATTGAAATGGTATTTGAATTTTGAAATGTCATCAAATAAACGCAAATAATGAGGAAAATAGTCCTTGAAATTTTTTTTGGCAGACATTCTGATGAGCACTTTTCGGATACTCCATCAATCGAAAGGAAATACTGTGCAGCTGATTTCTTTAGAATTATATTTTTGCAGACAGCTAATTTTTTTCATCGGTTTGTAAATTGAAAAAGGCATTTAAAATAGCATAAAATTAAGGTAAGCAATGAATTGTTCTTTAATGTTTGCAGACTTTGCCACAACCTTCATGAGCGTTTCCCGGATGCACATTCAATCGAAAGGAAATACAGCAGCTTACGTTAAAATTATATTTCCGAAGACAGCTAATTTTTTCTTAAGTTTTGCAGCATCGAATACGGTATTTAAAATTTAATAAAAAAAATTCTAACAGTCCTTTAATGTTTGCAGACAGTCCCACTGATATTTCTGAGCGTTTCTCGGATCCTGATTCATTTATCGGAAGGGACATACTGTACTACTGTGTTGAAAATGAAGATTTTCGCCAGTAGCTCAATTTCGCAGCTGTTAATTCAGATCAAATACCCACTTCATCAAAAGTTCCGGTAATTGGTAGTTTCCGTGCCCTAAAATAAACGAGAATGTTTCGTCGTCGACATTCGCGTCGACTTACCAGTGACGTCTTCTCGGCTTTACGCCCCGGAACGTCGTAGAGGCCCTTGCTGCGGCCAGCGACAACGCGGAACTTGAGCCCACTTCCGGCCCCATTGCCCACAAACTCGCTCGCCGAACCGTCTTTCATCGCGATTCAAAACTTTTAAAAATGCTTCAACTATGTAAGGGGAAAAAAGTGGTGGAGATAATTCAAACAGGATTTCTGGCGATAAAATTGTAACGAGAAAAATCATCATCATCCTTGCCGGCGGGGAGTTTCGGAAGGAAGATATAATTTACAATTCCTTTCTCCACAATATCCTAGAACTTCAACATGGACTAATAAAAGTCAGACCCGATTTTACAACGACGATATTTCCCAAAGAATCGGGTGTCATTGTTTTAAACCAAGCGTTTTCGTTTTGGCTGTCGTAAAAAAATAAAAAAAAGACTTACGAGTACAACAAGTTCATATAAAGTTGCAACACAAATTGCAGTACTGTACTGGACAAGGCGCCAACACAGCAAAGATGTCATGAAAACAGCTCGCTGTTTTTTTTTCTGACAACGTATTCCATAAATTTTCCGTTCATGAAAAGATAACCATGCTCGTAACAATATTGTTTGCTTCTGCAAGACTTCGTGATGAGCCAAAAATGTTATCAGTCCAGTTGAACTAGTCGAATAGCTAAAAAAAAAAAGTGAAAACTTGTGAGAAGACATGCAAATAGCGACAGATTTCACAACGTCAATCCGCCAGGTGACGCTGATACCTGATTCATTTTATATAAGTAACATTCACTAAAACATAAGAAAAAGTACTGTTCACTCCAATACCGTATTCGAGGTTGAAAAAAATTCACACAGATGAATGCAGACAAACAGGCTTTAAGCATATTTGTTTCCCAATTCAAAAGAATAACGAACACCGGGGTAACAAAAAATGATTAAAACAAGGCTTGTATCTTTGAGTAATGATGATCACGTCATTTCCGCGTAATCGTTCGTCGGAATTTCTGAATCTCCACTTCGCGGATAATTGATCCGTTTAATTAATGCATACTAAATTGCACCGCGTCGTCATGAACTGGCAAACCAAGAAACTGCCTCCAATCAGGAGAGTTTTTACCGATTACCTCATAAGGTATGAACTATGTAATGAGGATTTTCAAGAATCTTGCTGCACTCACTTCCGTGACAGATTCAACTCTCAGCATGAATTTTGAAAGCAAAAAATGGATTCTGGTTTCTAGAAAAAAAGAGCATTCCTGGCAAAAGTTCGAAGTCAGAACATTTGATGCGATTTCCACTACAGTACAGTATTTCGTCGAATCCTCAGATGGTAGAGATTTTTCCAAATACTGTATCAGGATGCGTTGAAAAATTATAAATTCCGACCACACCACAGAACGATTAAAAAAAATACGCACGAATAAAACTACAAACTGCACATATTTGATCACGGAAATTTGACGCTCATTCAAACCGCCCATTCAACACCAATATTCTCCACAAAAAAGTTGAAAATTAAAATCCAATTCGTCCGATCACCCAAATGAACTGGTGGAAATCATCATTAGATAATTTGACATGATCAGTCGTTTTTCAGACTCTTCCGCGAAAATTTCGTGACACACCTTTTCATAAATTTTGTTCGCACCGTGTATTGAAATCAAATTATTCCGGTACCGAATCAATATTTCTCCATCAAAAGCGCTCAAATTACAACGGGATCAATTCAAAAAATTTAATGTACGATAAGCACAGAAAATAGAAAAAATTTTCAGAATTCTTCTCAACTTGGATCCCTGACTTAGCAACGTTTTCCTCCGAAAATTATATTCAGGCTTGCTTCAATTTCAACCTGACTGAGAAAAATTGGCACATTCATCAATGAATTATCAAAACTTGCCCAGTAAAAAGAAAAAAATTCCTCTCCATCCACGAGAAACACAAGACCCATTAGGCCACGCCAAAAAAAAAAAACCACTCGCGTTTTCCTCTCGATTTCTCCAAATTGAGCCCTTTCAAATTTTCAACAACAACCCCGTCACGTAACACGAGAACCCCCCCCCCCCTTTCCAAGTCCGACCTCCCGGGATGAAATCAAACCCAAACTAGAACCCCCCATTCAAACATGCGAGGAAGAAGACAGAAAAGAGCACCCGAGTTCTCTTCCGGGACTGGACTGGAATTCCGAATGCCGAGTCCACTCGGTCACGAGGCTCTCTACAACTGACCTCGCGATAACCAAGAGGCAAAAGCTATGCAAATACTTGCCGTACCAACCCAGCGCCATCGCCAACACTCGAACCCAAGGCCCAGAGATAAAACAAATAATATATTTTTTGAAAAAATGCATCCCCCTCCCCGGAGACCAATGACGCAATCGACCCACGATGGGTTCTACTCAAGTTACACAACTCACCTGGGCACACGTGCGCGATTATAAAATTCGATTATCGCAAGACCCTCACGATAAACCGTAAATCTGGAAAATTCCATTATAGTATAATCTCGTTACAACGAATCCGATTAGAGTTCGCTTATAACGAAGCTATTTCACTCGCCCCAATGCTTTTCTTGCAGTATTTTGATGCAGGTGGCAACTCTGAGACAATTCAACCTCGAAGAATATTATTTTTAGCCAATTGTACCACTGTAGCACCAATTCGAACAGGTGGTACAACGATGAATGGTACAAGAGATACAAATTACGAAGGGTGCAAAAAATAGTAGACGGAGACTCGTGAATGTCCAAAAACAAGGTTGAAGCTAACTGATGGATACAATTTATTTATTTATTTATTTACGGAAAATTCATGAAAAGTAGAATCTCGCTACAACGAATAATCATCACTTGAAACGAAGTTGTTCTTTAGTCCCTGTAAGATACCCATACTGTTAAATTAGTTACTTAATAAAGACTTTATTTTCGTTACAACGAAGCTGTTTTCCCACTGGCATTTTTTGTAAAGAAATTTTACTGCATTAAAGAATTGAATACAGAATGAAAGTAAGATACACGCTTTCAGATGATACAATACAAAGAAAAATGACAATACTGCACTGTAGTTTTACCCGGCTGATGAATATTTTTCAAGTTTCGCGGAATTAGGACAACCATTGTAGGAACCCTTTCAACCCTCGTAAAAAATACCAAAGCAAATTTTAGTTTTAAAGGCTTTTCCTAAATGTGTACGTCGGTTTTGTGCGTGCCGCACCATAAAATTTGACATCACCACTTGAAAGATTCAATTACCTCAAATACTGTAGTTCGGGACACATAAAAGCTTCAAAATATTGACTGTATGCCGCCTTCTTTCGTTTCAACCCGCTCAACTATTCACTTCAGCAGACAGTTCTGCGAAAATTAAATTGTAAAAATTGTGTCCGATGGTTTTCTTTTCCAAAAAAAAGGGTTTAAAATCGTACCTAAGTTGAGAAAATCATGTTCTGTAACATTCATGCTGAAGTATTTGCATTCTTGTGATATACATCAAAGCAGACGTATTTTTTGAATAATCCCTTTTCACAAAGATTCGTGTCGACGTAAAAATTATATCGCAGAGGTGAGCAGTTTCTCAAAAACAAAATTCTCTCCCATAACATATTTCTCGTTTCCCGAGTATCCATCGTTAAAAGAAAGGTCACAGGTATCTTATCTGAGTTCAAGTCTTTTCCGGACAATAAATTAGTAAATCCCTGCGTGAATCACTCTCTTGGAATCCGGAAGCAACTGCAACACAGGATGTCACGCTTACATGAAAAATTTATTCAAAACAGAAATGACGTCGGCATCAACAACTCCTTTCTCAGAATCGACAGGCACTTGAAAAAACTTCCTGCGAAAGCTCAAGTATTGGCGGAAGATTTACGCTAAAGTAAAAAATAAATAAAAAATCGCAGAATCAATTACACCGCATATTTTAGCTCAATGAGCACTTTTTTTTTTTATCAAAAGCGTACATTTAAAAATGGCAATTCAATTTACATCGCGTCATCCCAAAATTCCATCTGGATTCCTAGCGTTTATTTTTTTCATTCCCAGTGCTTCAGTAGCAAGAAAGAGGCGTAAAAAAAATTCTGCGTGCCAACTTCATCTCGCTAAAAATGTTCAAAAAATTTGCCGCATTCTCTTTTTGAAAGAATTCCAATCAAGCGTCACTCAAAACATTTTGACCCGAGAAGCCCTTTCTAACACTGTCAACAGTGCAATTGAACATTTTTCTGGCTAAAAACTCGACTCGATCCAAATTTCTATTGGATTCACAATTGTATGCTGAAAAATACTCAAATTTGACGGTCTTATGGTAACGGTCTGGAACGAATCGAATCGACAACAAATCAGTCCTAAGAAGAAAAAAACACGCGGCATTACAAAATTCTGTATTATTTTTCGGAAAATCTGCGAAGTGATGTAAAGCAATTGTGGCTCCACGAAATATCGATTGAAAATATCGATTCGAACCCCTCGAGAAATATACCAATACTGTATCGTATTTGTTTCATCGTAACCCTTGAAAGCAAACTTTTCCTCCAGAGAGAAAATTTGTGGACACCGAATACAGCGAGTCCCGCATCGAAAAAATTCCTACGGCAAAAAATGCTTGAAGGTTATCGAGATTTATTTCGGATTTCGCTTTTCATAAAAACAGAAGGAAATGAGAAAAATGGGTTAAATTACACATAATCTCATTTACACAATATATGAAATTCAGGAAGTCCAGAGCAACAAGTTGTCATGATTACTCCAATTTCATTCTGATGAACAATACATTCACAATGTTATGCTGAAGAATACACAAATTTGACGGTCTCATGATCACGGTCTTGAACAAATTGAATCGACAACAAAGCAATCCCAAGAAGAAGAAAAAAGAACATGCGGTATTACGAAAATTCGGCACACAGAAGCGAATTAATTTCGTTAGGTACTTCGAATTTCGTTATGTTCGTTAATTAATTTCTCTGGACTACGCAACGTACGCCCACGATTTTGAATGCAAAATATTTTCACGTCAACCTTCCCATCAAAAACGGGAACCGAAGCCAAATCCGCAATAAATAATTGGGCAAAATTTTTTGTTGTTGACATGAACTCGGAATCCAGCTCTGCAACTTTCGGATCACAGCGACCCCCCCTCCCCCCCTTCCTCCAACATAAGTCATACTTCACACGTCACAGGGAATGCATATGCGTGGAATAAAAATGAAAAAAAAAGAATGCCAAAGAATAAATAGAATACGAAGGTCGAGGGAACACAAGCCAACCGATGCCTACGACTGCGCAGTTCTCAGTCACCGACAGAGCGAAGCATTGAGAACCAGGATCGATCAGAAGTGACGAGGACGAGTGGGGAGGGAAAAAATAAAGAAAAAAGCAGTGAATCAGACGCAAACTGAACAGCAAATTATTTGATTTTTTCCTTTCATCAAATTGAACAAAGGAACGAAAGAAAATTCTTACGAGTACACGTCATCTTCAGAGACATTGAAAACTTTCCCGGAAGTTCAGAAACCTGATTCCACATCTGCAAGAATGTAGTGCAGTACACAGGTGGACTCACTCCCTCGACAATGAAATTCAAGAGACCAGAAAAAAATTCGTTGTAGAGAGAATTTTGTTCTAGATACAACTTACATTATTGGGGGGATAACCATACATATGGGACCAAAGAAAAATTCGTTATACAGAGAAAATCATTGTTGAGAGAATCCATCTCTATACAATACAGCAAAATCTCGCTACCACGTTGTCCAGACCGGGAAAAAGCTCCGTTATAAAGCGAAAAAGAATTCCTTGTAAGTGATGCACCGTTTAAACGAGATTCTACTGTACTTCTGAAGCTATAGTGCATATTTTTTAAATTTTCAGCTCCTCCAACTGACAAACCTAGAACAGACATAGAGTCAGAAATAATAAATTAAATAAAAATTTCATTTTAATAAATGTACACAAATGTACTTCAACTTTCAAGAATCACTGCATTACGACTATAAAATCGCGATAGAAAAGAAGAGTTGGGAAAAATTTTAAAAATTTAAATATTTCAGGATTTATTTCACACCAGGCCTGCCTGAAAATCAACCTCAAAAAAGAAAATTATTCAAATAAAAATGCGTTCATTTTCAAAGCGAATTTTCTAGGCATCCTGATTCTTTCCGAGTCAAAATCCAATGAAAAAATGCAACGCAACTTTAAAGAAGCACCTTGATCAGCATCTTGAATTATCTTTCATGAAACTTATTCAAAATCGACACAAACCCTGACTTTTAAAAATATGAATCACATTTCAAAGTTGGCGGATCCCGCAGAACTTTCCACACGACCTCGTGGTCCAAATTAAATCATATTTCCCCGCTATTAAAATACATTCTTCCCACAACTCATTTCCCACGTTTGTCAAGTCTCCAAAAATAACAAGCTCGTCCCACAAACGAAGACGACGTGACGCCGTCTTTTCATCGCACACAGCAAAAAAAAAAAAAACGAATAGATTTATTTTTTCACTCATTTTTCTCAAATGATATAGGAAAAAAAACCTTTCCTTCTTCCTGGAAACACGGGTAAGCAATTAACCAGTACTTCGACAGAAAAATAGGCTCGTCATCCGTGAGTAAGACGCCGCAAAATCACGCTGAAGTCGAAGGCTCAGAAGTAAAGTGCTCCTCAAGTTTCTTGTTATTTTGGTAATCCCGAACTTTTTCTGGTCGAAGAAGTCAGTAAAATGTTCGCACTCTAAGTTCCTTGGAACTTAGTTACCGCATCTTTTTCTCTTTTAGTTCGAGTATAAGGGCATCCGCGACTGACCCCGGAAAGTATTTCCATGATTCAAGAAAACGCAATAAAACGTCAAGATATTTCACGGCACTTCCGGACATTTACTGCGAATGAAATCGCATACGCGTCAGAAATTTTCAAACGTCACAAAAAGCCTAGCAGTAAATTTCCAAAAAGAATCCAAGGATAATTCAACAAAACGTGACACGAAACGACGACACTAAAACCCCGTTTTCCGAAGGATCGTTATTCTTCAGCACAATACCCGTGTCATGGCCATAAAAATATATGATGAAAAGAAACAAACATACTCTTGAGTTTCATGATTCCTCGTTATGCCTAGAATCCTTCAACTCCCGAAGTTAAAATAAAATACATCAAAATTCAAAAACAATTTCCCCCCTCTTATGTTGAATTTTCCAAAACTTACCAAATGTCAACTGAATTTGGCACGTGACAGAAATCAAGAGATCTGAACGTTACCTAATCAAAATTTTTGCTGTTCTGCTTTCCGAAGAAATCAATTTTTTTCTCTACTCGGGCACTTTTTCCAAATCTTGAATTTTTACTTTGCCAACTTACCTTCATCTACTAACTTGACCAAAGATAATATGAAAGGCGAGAACATGAAACAAAACGTAGCAAGAACAACTTCCACCGGAGTT
>CAJPEX010005003.1:0-18492 GCA_905338405.1 Notodromas monacha | reverse complement strand
TGCTGATTCTACGTATTCTATGGCAACCCAAAGAACAGGAACGAGCTCATCGCAGTCACGAAATCGGATTTCACGCGAAGCCGCAGGATTTCGGAGCCGCGATGCATTATCAATAGGGTATTATGGGCTGGTTCCCGGCCCTGATTACAGCATTCAACTCCTGCTGCGGAGGATATATGGAAGATTCATAATTCAGACACGGCTTGTTTCCACGAAGAAGAAGAAGAAGAAGACATGACACCTGCGTATTTAGGATGAGGGTCATGTTCTGCTTTTTTCTTTCGAAGTGGACATGATTGAATGATAAGCGGTAACGATGTCTCGCTTGTCATTCATGAATTATTCATTGAATGAGTACGGATCTTGGCTTGGGATTTCAGGAAAGCGTTGAGCTGAGATTTCTTGCCGTGGAATCTCAAGGTGTCTGATTTTTTTAGGAAAGTTCATGAATTTTTTTGAAGTCACATGCAAGGGGCTACACAGTTCCACGCGGATCAGCTTTTCGCTACGAAGCTCCAAAATTTACCAGAACGTTTCAAGGCCTGTTTTAACAAATGGATCAAAAGAGCTGAGAAGTGTGCAAAAATTTGGTGGTGCTTACATTGAGAAGGTGTTTGCCTAGCCTCTTGAAGCTGCTGTGAACATGAGAAAAATCTTTAAAAAAATGAATTAAAAAAATCCTGGTCTTCAGATCATTCCGAGTCTTCGCCAAAACGGGTCCGCGCGGAAATGTGTAACCAAACGTACTAAACTCAGAGGTAAAACATTTGGTTGTATGAAGATGTTCCCCATTCGGCATCCCCAATTAAAGCTGCGTGATTTATTTCATAAGCTTTGAAGAATTGGAATACAATTTAAAAATCGAAATACTGCGTACAAGTTTCAAGTCTATATATGAATATAAAATCTCGATCGTGGCTTGAACTGTTTCAAAAATACTGTACATGTATAAGATTTTCGAGTCCATAAATTACAAATAGTTTTCCAACTTTTCTCTTTCAAACTTCGTCCGGAATTACGTTGCATGCAGAGAGATATCTGCCTCAGCAGATCGTAATCAAGTTTCTTTCTGTATTTATTTTTCGCTGCTTTTTTTCTTGATACATATGTTATCGAAATTACTTTTCTACCAACCGTGGATTCATGCTTAGGATATTTCGCAGTTCTTTAATCATTTGCACACCAAAAAAAAAAAAAAAAAAGAGATCCGCCCGCTCCGTACTGTTCTCTTCTCCCGACGATAGCTATGCCTTTTCCTGTAAATAACTTCTTTTTTTTTATATATACATCCCCACTGATGAACTCGTTGTGTAAGAGGATAACAAAGCTTCGACCCAGAGCAGATGAATGGATGAAGGAGTGAACGAAAATCTGATGCTTTTGCGCGCTTTTGTCGTTGCTCCCAGACATTATCCCGGCCCTGGCCCATCGAGGGAAGGCGGAACGGGGCAAGCAAAGCAGGAATAGGCGCCGGAAACTGGGTGGGTAATCCCGCTCAAAGCTCAATCTTCTGAAGGCCCACGGGTGCATATTTATCGAGGGAGATTATGGCACACAGTGCGATGAACAAAAATGTATGAATAACTTGCTGGCAGCGAAAAAAAAGGAGGGAGATAGATGATGATCATAAATAAAGGGTGCCCCTCAATGAAGGAGTAGAGGGATGATGTCATAGGCTGTTGAACCTGTTACCTGTCTGCTGATGAGTTGAATTTCAAAAGAACCCTCAAAATTAATTTTGACTTATTGAGATTTTGAATTTGGGAAGCAAGCATTTTGTTGTGGGGAACACAGAAGAATCACAGTAATTTGTAAAAAGGGTGATGTTCAGGGCATTAAATTACTTCTCAAATGAGTTGACAGGATGGATACTGAACTTGGAGGCGCAGGGGGTTCATTTGCCCAATTAGTCTTTTCCTTCCTTTCAAAACAAATCAAGTTCCTTTTCATCGATTTTCTCTTTTCTTTGTCCAGAATAAAATAGCAAAAATGCTTTAGCAAATTTGAGTTATTAAAATTTGAGAGCCTCGGAGTTGGAGAAGCTTTTAATGCATTATAACTGAGCGGATTCAGAGGGTGACTTGGAAAAAAAATTGACTTCAATATAGCAAGGTTTAAGCTGTACAAGTTCAATTGTCTGAGCAGAAGAATCTCTTTTCAACAAACCTTAGATCAAAAAATGATTCATTGAAACCATTTCTTCTTTCAGGTCCCTGCCACAATATCATTTGGATTTTTAAAACAAATCTGCTTTTGTTCTTTTTATAACAAGTTGTGTTTCGTTTTAATGTCATATGTCTTGATTAATTGTAGCAGATTTTTATTTTGTTGCTGGATAACTGCATTTTTCAGTTAAAAACGTATTCCTGCCTGATTCTGGCTTCTCATAAATACTTTCACTTGTACGTATTTTCAAGAGTAACACCAGGCATCAAGATGAAATTTTAATATTCATTTTTATATTTGTCCAGTTTCTTGCAGAAATTTCGAGGCTTCAAGCCTTCCCCCCTCTTGAAATTCTGACAAGCAGAGCGATGCATCCCTTTCAACATTAAATTTGAATTGAATAATGCATCTGAATTTTTTTTATAGATTCGTTATTAAAATATCATTTACGCCAGCTTTTTTAAAGGCGTTGATGAACCCAGAAAAATATATCTAAAATTAATAAATTTTAAATTTTGTGCAGAAATTTAGACACTTTAGAATCATATGCATTCGGTATAACAGCATAAATCCTTGACGAATGCGTTTGGAACCTCCCACGCTGATTAGTTATAAATGGAATGCAAGCGTCCTTTATCATTAGAGCGAATATTTGGTGGAACTTCAGATGTATAGTATACACTAATATGATTTCATGGTGATTTCGGGCTTGAAAAGCTCATTCACGATGGTTCACCAAGACCACGCCAGGTCTTACAAAACATTCCCGTCCCGCCCAAATAATATAGTACATGCATGCTATTGCTTTGGGTGTAGGTTTCAATTCCGGAAGGGGAAAACAGCCTCAATAACCTTCCCAAATTTTAATTGAAGCCTTTTTGTGGACCAGTTTTTTGCGATGTTGTGGAAGTATGCTCCTGGTGAATCCAAAACAACTGTACATGAAGGGAAACGGATTTTTAAAATGGCGATAGATTGAGCTGAAAGGTCATTTAAAAAAAATGCGGAGCACGGTCATCCCAAGAATTATAAATAATCTGAGGAGAATCGTTTATTTTTAGAGAAGATTGTAAAAGCTCTGAATAGTTTAAAGTTCTATCCATAAAAGATTTGAATTTCAAGTGCATGCGTGCAAAATCTCCTGAAAAGCTTCGGTATATCGATCACTCAACTAATGGAAATTTACCTGATTCACTCGAAAATTCTGATGCTGGTTGAAAAATATGTATTTATTCGTAGTCGACTCGACATCGATTTGAAAAAATATTGACATTTCTATCTGAAAAATTGCTGGAAAATCCATGCTCAAGATTTTTTCGCAGGAAAGAATTTTATTACGTGAAATTGATTTACTTTAGCCAAAAAATAAATTTGAAAATTTGTCGGCTTTTACAGTAAAATCATTTTTAAAAATATACGGAGGTTGTAAACCCCTGGGCTGGCAAAATCAGTACAGTACAATTAACTGTCCAACCAATGCAATTAGCAGCACAACCCATTTTACGGACTAAAACTGCAATATTTAAAAGCAAACGCGCAAGAATTAGAATTTGGACATGAATTGAGCCTGAAATTGAACGATATCAATTATTTCGATCATATATTTTAACCTCTGAACCCTTGCCCATGCAAAAGATACTATGAAATAAGGTTTAGTCGCACAAAACAACTAATACTAGCTTTACAGGAGATGTCTTTTCGAATCGATTTTCAGCAAAACACGAAAAACATGCATGTGAGCATTTATTCCTTATTATTATGATAACATCCGCTTTCCAGCAATACAACGCCACAATTTGTCACACAAAAAAAGCCTCGCCATTATTTTTAGGCAGCTCCTGTATGGGATTGAAGCTCAACTGTTTTATTGGGGCTCACCAGTGACAATTATTCTCAATACATGTATTTTCTTCAATGTACCCCCCAAATTAGCTGCAGGGGTCTCATTTTATGCCTTCATTGTTGCAATATAAGGGTTGCTGCTTCCCTTGATTTACATTGATGCCCTATAGAGCCGGAAGAAGAACGAAACTGCTGCTGCTTCGGCGAATGTGGCGCCCCCGAAGCAGCTTACGCCGGCCAGGAATGTTCTCCATTTTCCGCTCGAGATGAAAAGACGTTTTCGCAGAGTGCTAATCACTGTCATCAGGCCCTTGCTGTGCACAGCTTACACTCGCCAGGGGTTCCAGGGATTCGAGCACGGGGTGCATACATGGCTTCGGGGGACACAGTATATGCAGTACAGTAGTGAGAGCCTGAATTAATCAAGTCTCTCTCTCTCTCTCTCTCTTTCACTCCCCGCGCCCCAAAATCACCCCTATTTATGTATACCCCCGCGAAACACCTCTTTTTGCAGTGTTTGTGCACGAGAGCAATCGTGCATAAGCTCTCGTGTGATTTGCAAAATCACCACGGCGCTGCGTTCCTCTTTGTTCTTGGCTGCAATGAAAATGTTTAATCTCTGCATGAAGCGTCGCCCATGCAGATGATACCATGAAACATGGCTGACTTGGTCGGAATGAACCTGAATGGAATTCCGCACGAAAATTGCAGCAGTGTCGTGTAGTTGTTTTAGAAATCGATTTTCGGTTTATTGCAACAACAAAAAATGGTATGTGTGAGCAATTATTAATTATGATAGCACCCGCTTTCCAGCAATAGAACATCACATTGTGTCAAACAAGCCTCATATCACCGCAATTTTTTGGCAGCTTTCGAACTTTAAGCCTTGCGGCAAAATGAAAAAACACCCCCCAGTTGATTTACTTGATCGAACTTCGGATGAACGCATGAATTAATTTTTTGCATGAAAAACAATTTAATTTTGAGTATCATTAAAATGTTATCATTAAGAAGATTGGGACACTAATTGGATACTCAAGCGATTCTCCGGTTGATAGATCATTTATTCTTGCAATTTTTAAATTGAAAAATGTACGTAGATTCTTATCTAACCGCAACAAAAAAAAATTGAACAGAGAACACGGCCTCGTTTTCAAGTTTTTATGGCTTGCTCGATTTTTAAAATGTAAATTTTTTTGCACATTATGTAATTGATGCTTCAGACTTCGGCTGCATGTGATCGTGTTAATGAGCATTCAGTTAATTGGCATATTTTTAGGAAATCGCTCGAAGGGCTTTAAAAGCCTCCCCTAGATTTTAAGTATTTATGAAGCTTTCTTGAAAAATATTATCCAGGTAAAAAAAATCGTCATCATAAAATCAACAGGCCCATTGCGAATGTTTGAAAGTATTTACTCATGTGCGTTAAGTGGAAATTCTGAGTTGTGAAATGTTAATTTTAGGACGTAAAGTACAAAAATATCAACTGTATTGAAGTATTTCTTTTGGAAACATCCAGCCAGTCCCAGTTTGATTGATTCCTTTTATTTATTGGTCTCCTATTCATCATTATTTTTGTTGGAAGAAGACGCGATGTACGTAAATGTCCCCGAAAAGCGAAAACTGACAACTGGATTTTAAAGGATGTTTTTCCTAATGTAGTGTACCCAGAGTAAGATACGTGTTTTGTTCATAGATGTGATCATGTAAAAGGGAAAATATCTTCTTGATGTGAAATATTCGAAAGAAGGATGGAATTTCAAGTTTGAAGATTGTATTCGCCGTATCAGAGCAAAGACGTTACCAGTTTTCTCCCTTTCCTGCAACTTTCTTCCCTCTGTTTCTCGGATATTTTATCCGTTATTTCGGGGGGGGGGGGGGGGGGATAATATATTTTCAGAATCACACCCTCTATGAAAAGAGGAAGCGGAAATGTCACCAGTCCCCTTTGTTAGGCCATGAATGATCGCAAAACTTCCGACGCTTCCTCGCACCCAAAACTTCGCTCTCAAACCTTCCCCGCCAGCAAGAGAAGAAAGTCTCTGCTTTTCAGCTCTATTATTGATGACCCATTATGAATATACTCTCTATATAGATCTTTGTGAATACGAAAACAACGTCAGAATTCAGGCGTTGCTGCGATGATATTCTCTGGAAAGGCTGGAGGAAAAGTATAATAAAGACCAGTGTTCCCCAGCAACCCATGGTTCACAGACTGGTGCCAGTCTGCAGAAGGTTTGTGCCTGAAAATTTTCTTCAGCATAATAAATTCATCAAAACCAGAAATCAAGTATGGTTGCATTTATCTCAAATTTTGGGAAAGATAATGGCAGTTGAAATAATCTGATGAAAAATGAGATTTGGCTTTTCTCCATAATAAAACTTCAAATTTTTGCCTGCTGAAATAGATTATTCAAAAAACCTTTTTTCAAGACAGCCTTTCTAATTTTCAAAACCATTATTCCACTGTACACAAGTGCTTTATTGATTATTAACTTAATTTTTTGCATAAAAATTAAAAGGTTTCAAATACCTTCCATTAAAAGTCTTTCAATCAAAACTTGGCAACTTTTTATGAAACTTTGCCAGTCTGCAGAATTTTCATCTGAAATTTGCCAGTCTAAATTTATTTTGTGGAAATTTGCAAATCTGTGTCCCAAGAAAGGTTGGGGAACACATACTGATCTAGACCCAAGTCTATTTTGGTCCCAAGCAAAATTCCAGGCTTCAGTAAATGGCCGTTGGGTGAAGATTATTAAAGTTCTTGTGTGTGTTTTCATGCATCGAGATTAGTTCTCTAAAGTAGCGTAAGTACTGCAAAAAGGCTTCCTTGAACATTTTTTAGTGCGAAAGAACATGAAAACGGGAAATGAAGGGCGACATCTGACCGACGAACTCCTCAACCACGTTTTCCTTCGAGCTTTTCTCATCAGGACGAAAAATGCTTGGGAAAAAAAAAAACTTGATGCTACACCTGACTTTTCACTTGTATGTTGGTGCATTTTTGGACGCGTTTATCCAAACCCGTTTGAAAATACAAGAATGAATGATACACAATACGTAAGAATCATAGAAGAGAGTTACGTTGGGGGTTTTATTAAGTTTTTGTTTTTTCCTTTATGTTGATGGTCGTCCGAGTGCCGCCACGCGCGGCCTTTTTCAAGCTGGGTCGGCAAGCAGTAACTATAGACATACGTATAAGGACATGCCTTAGTACTCGTTGGTCGATCGTCTCCTGTTATTTTACAGACCTCTTAGCCGCCACTGCACTGGGATATTGCGTGCGATGCTCGCGTTTTCAGGTTGTGTAGCAGGCACTAAAGCTACTCTCGGGCAGAACTGTTTGAGAATACTTAAAAAAAAAGATTCATGAATGAAGAAAACGCAGCAATCACTCTGGGACTGTCCGAAGACTTCTTTATTTAAAGTTCCTGAATTATATTTGTTTATATTGCTGCCCCCACAATATCAAATGAGTAAAATAAAAACTTAGCAAAATTCGCATTCACAAACAATTTTACTGCAGAAATTATCAGCAAAATAATTTGGTTCAGTTTGGTTTGAGATGTGGGGCGTGAATGAATAGAGTATTAATGTTTTCATGAACTTGATAGAGAACAGGATTTCTGTGACTCATTTACAGTGAAAATTACTCTTGTTAGCAGCATTGTTGTTGATCAGAAGGAGTGAATTAAAGATGAGGACTGTGAATAGGTTGTACAAGTTTTCCGAGGTTCAGGAAGAGTATGGGAGTCCTTTGAAATCTCAGTACCAGTTCGAAAAAAAGCAGTTTCCATTCAAAATATTTCATCCTAAATTGGTTCTTGACTTCAAGAGCAACTGTTGAATCAAAATCTGACCGTTATCAAGCAAAGCAGGTTCCAGTCACAAAAGTAATTAGGTCGTGATGGCAGAAGCAAAAAAAAAATGTATTCAGTGCAAATGAAACTTTCATTTCTGGAAGCAGTGTCAAATCCATTTTTGAGTCTTTCTTTTATTTTTCATTCAAAATTTTCTGCATGAATAGAAAAAATTATTCAACTTTTTCCCAATGTAGGCCTTGATAGAAAAGTAGGGTTTTTAAAATTTCCAGTGCTCAGTGGCACATCATTTTGTAAAATTATCCTGACTTTGCTGCACAAGGGTAATGATGCATGAAAGCACAGTACAAATTATCACATAGAGGTGTCCTAGAGAACCTGAACAGAATTCCTACACCGCAAAGGCCAGGAGACACTCACCAACAGCCTGGTCTAATGAAATGGCGGCCCTGTCTCGTCTCACCCGCTTCGATTACTTTGACGTGTGCTAAGGATCTGCACGCGCAAATTACCCCCCGGGTTTTATTCGTTTTACCCCTCAAAGCAATCTAAATGAATCCGAACATTCGAAGCTAGATAGAATTTCTTGCCATTTTACTGTGCACTCTCTCAAAACTGCGGGCCTTTGAGAAAACATAATTTCGAGTTTCCGTGCTCATGCAATAGCAGTGGTTGCACCGCAGAAGAAAAAAAATTGTCATATAACACGCTCATTCATTTTTTTTTATTCTACATTTCTTGAAGGTAACTCGATTGAAAAGTAAACATGGTTGACGACGGCATCAATGCTTCAACTCCACGGGTTTGAAATTGTCAGTGCCTGATTATTTATTTTTTACTTGTTTTTCGAACTACAAGGAGAATCAACAATGAAGAAAATTCCGCCCTCTGAATTTGCATTTAAATTATTTCCGTCGAATACCTTAAAAATGAGAGATTTTTACATTTTTAAGATGTATATCTAATGCTCATCTTTGTGTAAAAAAGGTAAACATTTTTAAAGAGATCCAACTTTTCTCTTGGACAATTTCACTCAGATCTGCTGGAAGGTTTGATTCTTTTGGTGTGAAACTTTGTTCACCGTATAACACAAGGAAATTATATTTTATTTTATAATACTCGGGCATGGCAAAAAAATGCTGATTTGAAGAAAATGTTTTCAATGCAGTAATTACATTAAAAATCTGATTTTTAATTTATTTTTTGCCAAATGTCTCCTTATACTGTATATCGAATATTCAAAAGTCTCACTTTTTTCTTTTTTTTTATAGCGAAAGGCAACTGGGATTAATCCGGATTATTTTCCGGGTTTGTCTGTTTATATAAACGTTTCCCTAAAATATGTCCAACATTGTTTCGGACCCTTGAAATTTAATTTTCCTGGAATTTTGGTTCAAAATCTATGACAAGGCGGAGATATTTACGGTATCTTCGTATTTTCCTCGGAAAGGTGATAACATTTTTGGAGGTCGAACTTATTTTCATAGCATATCCTAACTATCCTAAAACGGCTGAAAAGGAAATTTAGGAAAAATCAGTGGGGGGTTCGAAAGCGAGGCCAGGGGGGAAATCCTTTCGTCGATTTCAATCAAGCTCAACTCGTCAAGTTACAGCAGCAGCAGGGTTTTCCTGAGTTCATTCCTAGGTTGATATTCCGCCGCGGGGCTGGGAAAGGATTTCGCCTCGACCCGGAGACAGGAAATGTTCGCATAATGAAACCTCTGGCTGGATGTTCCCTGAAATCGCTTCCTAGCCTGGATATGTACGTATATATGCGTGTGTAGAAGGAGGGTTTATGAGAGACCTCATATACGCAATCCACAGGAAGGAAGTACAAGCGCATTTATCAATTTTGTACCACTCCTTCCTCGTTGTTGCCCGGCTGCTCCGTCTCCAGCACTTGCATCCTCTCTATATATATACATGCTAAATGCTTCCAAAGCATCCCGACCCAGATTTGTAGGAAATGGATCCCAGAAATGCATGCAGAAAATGACCTCGTATGCTTATTGAAGCATGCAGTTTTTTTTTCTTCAACAGCAGCCATTCTGTTACCCTGTATAGCAGTGTTCCCAACCTGTGCTCTGTGGACCAGTGCTGGTCCACAAACATTTTTTTCCTGGCCTGTGGAAAAATTTTCTGCAGCATAATAAACAAACAAAAGTAGCAATGAAGTCTGTTATCTTTATTTGAAATGTCATAAAGACAATGGCATTTGAAATTATCTGATGAAAATATTAAAGTTGACTTTTCTTCTAATAAGGCTTTGATGGACAAATGTTTACCAGCTGAAATATATTACATTCAACCCCACACAAAGGATTTAATTTGTAAAGCAGAGTATAGTCTATTGTGTGAAAAGCCTGTTATATGCAAATTCAGTTGGGAAGCAATAAAGGGGGAAGTGAGGGACTCATGTCCACTTGTGATACAAACTTCTGCATCAGTCTGAAGTGTTTTATGTGGATTTTGTCTGTTATACAAGAAGAAAAACTGCCTCCATGAAAATTCCTCTGATGCAGCAGTGATTAAGAGAGAAGTTCCAGAAAAACCCTAGCTGATAATGGATGAAACAAATTTTTTTTAATTGCTCAAAGATTGGTAGCTGCCCAGAAAACAAAATTCAAAATTCTCAATTTGTAACTATACAATGCCATTAGTATTTAAAATTAAAGTGCCACAGTAAATTGGCGCAACTTTAAGCCGCAGTGTTTTTTTTTCAATCATTCTGGAACAAACTTTTTTCTCTTGCAAAATTTTTTCGATTTGTTCCTGCTGATGTAGAATATTTTTTTGAAGGAAGATCATAGTAAACCTCGACAGGTCGGGAAGAACAAAGTCAGACCTGAACTAGGAATTTTCAATAACAGTACATGAATTTTCCGAACTTTAATTTTTTATTATATGACCTCTGGAGGATCCTTGCTTCTCTAGCCTAAAATGAAAGCCTCATATATTACCCTTGAACATGCATAAATGAGGAAACTATCCTAGTCAGTAAATGAAAAAATCCATCCCTGTGGAGTTTTTCGTTTCCTAAATAAAAGTATTGAACATGCAGTCGTGCCAAAAATAAAAACCAAGATTCTTCAAGGCTTCTTCCTTGTAGCAAAATTCTTCTTATTTTTAATCTTTCTCCACAAGCAAGGATATTTTAAACAACAGAAAAATGAATGAATGAACAGAACACTTTATTTGCCACTTTTCAGCATTCACAAGGCACAACCAAGACTCCCACATCCAAACCCTCTTCCCCCCTCACGTGTCTTCAAAGATGCATCGCCTTTCTTAGGGGCATTCGGTAAGTTCATTTCAGGCACGTGATTAATTATTATGTGAACAAAAAAGTCGTCCCTGATGAAGTTAGTTGCCACTTTTCAGCATTCACAAGGCACAACCAAGACTCCCACATCCAAACCCCCTCCCCACCCAACCCAACTCCCCCAAAGACATTCAATCACTTTAAAGCATGAAACAAAGGATAAACCAATGACAAAAAAAAGAGAGAACACACTCGGCAAAATAAAACTAGACATCCAACATGTATGCATACACCCACCCATCCACATTTTTGATCTAATCTGTTCGCTAAACCTGGTCACCTGTATATTTTACCTATCACAGAAAAATAAGTTACAATTTTCTGCGCAAGGTTTGAAAAATTGTGAATTGTAGCTAAAGCAAAATTATAGTTGCAGTGAGTTTTGTCAACATGATTGAAAAGGGCTGAAATCTAAAAATAAACAGGGGCAGTTTACTTTTTTTTATTTTTCAATTTTAAAAATTAAAATAGCCCTGCGGCTCGACAGGATATATTCTATGCATTTCTGCAATATATATTATCTTGCGAAGTAGTACTACTATATTCCTCACAAGCAGTTGAATTACGCGTCAAAAGGAGTAACTGGCGTATATATGCTGCCTTCGCTTGTGAGCATTCTCGCTACATCTTCTCTGGTGATGGAACGACCATGCTAATGGATGCTGATGTCATTTTTCGCCGGAATTTCACTTGAAGGGGGTTTGCATTGCTAATTTATCATGCGCTGGGTTCCGCTCGCTGATCTATGCTTCATCGTCAGATCGGTTTGAAGTGATCGCTCAGACGGCGGTTTCACATCCGGAGAAAAATCACATCGGAACCCAGAAACGGGGTTTTTTTGGACGGGGACATGGGGCATTTCTGGGGATTTTGAGACGCGTGGAAGCCGTCAATAATATACGTGCATGTACAAGGTGGTGCCAACAAATTGCGTACAATTTAATATGCACGAAACGTCTTCATCTTAACAAATGTCGGTTTCTTGCCTTTCAGCAAACGCAGCCCTTCGCTGCAGAAATCCTGTTTCTCTCAATACTGAATGCCATTTTTTAAAAGAATATATGAAGTACAGTATTCCAGATTTTTCAGTTCTGAAGCGCATGATCTCACAAACGTGTTCACCAATAAAATTGGGAGAAATTCAGAATCATTCCTCTTTGTTTCATGGACCCTGATTGATCTTAAATTTTGTCTTCATTCATCTTGGATTCATGCTGAAATCAAGCTCTGTCTTTCTGCTTTATATTCGCTTATGGGTCACAACATTTTGAAACCTCTGCAAACAATCGCATGGAAAAAGCTGATTTTTCATTCATTTGGAAAGTGGAAATAAAGGCCCTGACGCTTGTAACAAGAAATTTCTGTGGCTGACGTCATGAATTTGATGCCAATATTTTTGGGGATTTATGCGGACTTTTGTTCAGGAATTTCGAGACTATAGAGTATTCATTTATTTTTAACGCTGAAATTTGCTCAGTTGATCGGATTTTAAAGTCTCTGGGAAATCTGCAAAGATTTCATGGAGATTGAAATGGGCTTCACATGCTGCTCCCAAATAAGAGGATCGCAGGATTTTACGCTTCTGACAAGCGGAGAAAAAGGCTGCAAATGCATATTACTTGACATTTCTGATCGTATATTTTGGAAAGTAATTCGAAGATGAAAAAGTTATTTCTCGGACTCGGACCTCAATTCAGAAAACACGCCCGGGAAATTCCGCCGGTTATAAAGCGTTCTTTACTGCAATAAAAACGAGGGATGGAAATACTGCACTTTATTTTTCGGCTCAGTGAAATCAATTCACTTCATCGTGCTGAATGAAGTACTGAATCTTTGCTTGTGATTTTTTTTTCAACTTTCGAGTCCGAATCAAAATTATCTCTTTTTTCATCGATCGCAATAATTCTTGGCGTGGATTTATGCGGATTCACCCTGTGCACTTTGGCAAGAACGAGTACCTGGAGTCGGTTTATGGGCTTGCCCCGTCGATTTTTCACTCACCGTCGAACGACTAGCATCCATATACGGTGCATACAAATAGTATGTTTTCGTATATATATATATATATATAAACCAGAAATATGGACGTGGTACAAACACTGCAAAGGTCCATAAATAAGACGTGAAATAGAAGCCGTGTGGCTGTGCTTGCTATTCCATCCCACTTCGGCCATAACCCGGGAACAGCAAGCTTTTTTTTGCCAGAGGTGAGGAAAAGAAAAATTGTGGACTTGGGGAAAATAAAAGGCATCGGACGAAGCACTGAGAGCAGAATTTTCTTTTGACTTCTGCGATATATGTGTGCTTATGTTTCCGCGAATATTTCGGCTTTCAGGACGCATGGAACGATTTAAAAATGCTTGATTTCTGAGTGTGTATGCTGTGTTTAGTAAATTGATCTGATATGATTGATTTCATAATAAAACAGCATTATAGTCAACAGGAGATTTAGAAATTTTTCATTGCACATTTCTTTTATGAGACATGCGTTTTCTTAAAAAGAGAAATTTATATACCATATTTATATACTCGAATCCTATGTCATCTAAAGTCAAAGATGCACACTTGAGCTTATCTACCAGCAAAAAAAAAAATTGAAAATGGATCCCTAATGCATGAGGCATCCACAATCACAGTAATCTGAATCAAAAAAATGTTTTTCAAAAACTTCAGCCGATAAAAGTGTGAATCAAGTCCCGAACGAAAGATGAGCGCAACTTTTAAATTTTGGGGTTTATATTTCAATGAAATTAAACCCACCTTTCTTATAGCAAAAAATTACATTTTTTATGTCATGCGCATATGCTATAGATTTGCACCATTTTTAAGCTGAAAATTAAGTTCAAAAAATTATCCTAGCATAAGACCAATGTTTTAGTGAAGAATTTTTATAATTTAAGAAACACTGCAGCTGAGATCCTCGATTGATCTCCAAATTACAATTCCATTGCATTCAATTTCTTTTTTATGCTTATATTATGTGTAGGTGTAGATCCAAAGATGCGCACAAGAATTTCGGGAAATTCTCAGGAAATATTTCTCAAATAAAACGCACGCACCACGTATTGGTCTCAATTTCTGAAAAAAAAACGCAGATTACATGCGTAAATACATGAATATTCCACGGACAAACTTCGCGCAGCCGCCGCGGAATTCCCAAAACCGTGAGTTGTGATTTTTAATCCGCAGTCCCGGAAAGCTTCAGATTACCAGGACGGGGTTCGGTGCATGGCAACCCGACAGGGGTACATCCAGGGATGAAGTTCGAACCCGGGGGATGGCGATAAAGTTGNATGGCAACCCGACAGGGGTACATCCAGGGATGAAGTTCGAACCCGGGGGATGGCGATAAAGTTGCATCGCGGCCCTTTCTTTTTTTTTTTTTTTGCCGGCGTCCATGCTTCCCAATGGAGCTCGCTCTTTCCGTTCCGGCGGCGGCGCTTTTTTCTCTTGATGCGTCCTCCGATCCTGCTGCAGGTTCTTCACTTATACTGTATATATGTACACAGAAAGGAATGAATTGAAGCGTGTTATGGAAACCCTCGCGAAATGCAGTTCAAAGGCCTGGCGTGAACAAGATTATTTTTTCTTTTGGGAAACAGCAACGGCCGAAAGGAAAGCGAGGATGATTTGCGACTGCAATCTTCGACAATAAGCTCAGGATATACGAAGAAAGCTAGTTTTATTTTTTTCAATAGTTGCGAATAATGCAGACTTCGAGGATGAGACCATTTTCGGATTAAATGGCGCATCAACCACGGACGAAACATAAATTAAAATTATGCAGGACCTAAATTTTTGAAATTTGTCGAAAAATCGATCTCCGAGCATGAAAAAAAATCCCTTTTTTTACGTCAGGTAAAATTGTTTGCATGTACTGTAACGAGAAGTTCGAGTTTTGCTTCTGATGCTGACTTTCTTAAAAAATCCCCAATATTACATTTACATCAATCAAAAAGAGATATTTCGTAAACTTCATCAACTTTTGGATTTTAGTATTTTATTGCACAGAGCGAGAAGATAAGATCAATTGCCGAAATAATTTGAAGTGAGGAAATAGTTTTTGTTGATTTTTCTTTTGCGATTCCGGTATTTTAAATTCCTGCAGTTTATTCCAATGCTCATTTTTGTGGTTTTTTATTCAAATAAAAGTCTCGAGACGGTTGGCTGAAACCGGAACTCAGTTAATTTCTGAAAAAAGCCATGATTGTCATTCCAGATCGATTTTTTTTTTAGATATTGGTGGACGCTCCACGACAAAATTTAAGTGACCAGAACAAAATTTTTTGTAGAGAGAATGTTCTTGTAGAATATGTAGATGACTCGTCTATATATGGCATGGGGACGAGAGAACCTAGAAAAATTCTTTATACAGCGAAAATCGTTGTATATAGATAAGACCTTCGTATGTGAAGAAAGTTCACCTGTATCATGGTTTGAAGATTCTTCTGTTGAATTTGATGAAGATTTGTTCAACCTGAAGGATCATAATTATGCAGCAGTTTCTGATGCCAGAACAGAAGCGGTCAATCTTCCACTTGATTATGAATTAGTTTTCGTTGATTTTCAGAGCTGATTTCATCGGGATTCGGCAGCGAATCGAATCGAATTAGGATACACATTCTTACAATATAGAACCCCTCGATCGCTCGAGAAAGGCAGCCCATATATGCAGCTACATCAGGATCGTTCGCATCGTCGCGACACGACGAAGTTCACTCGGCATTATTCGGAAGTTGACTTGTTTCTCTCGGGGGGCCACTTCGTTTATAGCTTCCGTCGGAAAGGAAGCCCAGCANTATATATATATATATATAAACCAGAAATATGGACGTGGTACAAACACTGCAAAGGTCCATAAATAAGACGTGAAATAGAAGCCGTGTGGCTGTGCTTGCTATTCCATCCCACTTCGGCCATAACCCGGGAACAGCAAGCTTTTTTTTGCCAGAGGTGAGGAAAAGAAAAATTGTGGACTTGGGGAAAATAAAAGGCATCGGACGAAGCACTGAGAGCAGAATTTTCTTTTGACTTCTGCGATATATGTGTGCTTATGTTTCCGCGAATATTTCGGCTTTCAGGACGCATGGAACGATATAAATACTTAATCCATGAGAATATGTATGCTGCGTTTGGTAAATTGATCTGAAATTATTGATTTAATAATAAAACGGCATGGTAGTCAACAGGATATGTTGAAATTTTTCATAGCCCATTTCTTTTATGAGACATGCTTTTTCTTAAAAAAAATAAATTTAAATCCCATATATATACTCGAATACTATGTCATCTAAAGTCAAAGATGCACACTTGAGCTTATCTACCAGCAAAAAAAAAAATTTGAAAATGGGTCCCTAATGCATGAGACATCCACAATCACAGTAATCTGAATCAAAAAAATGTTTTTCAAAAACTTCAGCCGATAAAAGTGTGAATCAAGTCCCGAACGAAAGATGAGCGCAACTTTTAATTTTTGAGGTTTATATTTCAATGAAATTAAACCCACCTTTCTTATAGCAAAAAATTACATTTTTTATGTCATGCGCATATGCTATAGATTTGCACCATTTTTGAGCTGAAAATTAAGTTCAAAAAATTATCCTAGCATAAGACCAATGTTTTAGTGAAGAATTTTTATAATTTAAGAAACACTGCAGCTGAGATCCTCGATTGATTCTCGAATGAGAATTTCATTGCATTCAATTCCTTTTTTATACTTCTGTAATGTGTATAGGTGTCGATCCAAAGATGCGCACAAGAATTTCGGGAAAATCTCAGGAAATATTTCTCAAATAAAACGCACGCACCACGTATTGATCTCAATTTCTGGAGGAAAAAAAACGTAGATTACATGCGTCAATACATGAATATCCAACTGACAAACTTTTCACAGCCGCCGTGAAATTTCCAAAACCGTGAGTTGTGATTTTTAATCCGCAGTCCCGGAAAGCTTCAGATTACCAGGACGGGGTTCGGTGCATGGCAACCCGACAGGGGTACATCCAGGGATGAAGTTCGAACCCGGGGGATGGCGATAAAGTTGCATCGCGGCCCTTTTTTTTTTTTTTTTTTTGCCGGCGTCCATGCTTCCCAATGGAGCTCGCTCTTTCCGTTCCGGCGGCGGCGCTTTTTTCTCTTGATGCGTCCTCCGATCCTGCTGCAGGTTCTTCACTTATACTGTACTGTATATATGTACACAGAAAGGAATGAATTGAAGCGTGTTATGGAAACCCTCGCGAAATGCAGTTCAAAGGCCTGGCGTGAACAAGATTATTTTTCTTTTGGAAAACAGCAACGGCCGAAAGGAAAGCGAGGATGATTTGCGACTGCAATCTTCGACAATAAGCTCAGGATATACGAAGAAAGCTAGTTTTATTTTTTTGAATAGTTGCGAATAATGCAGACTTCGAGGATGAGACCATTTTCAGATTAAATGGCGCATCAACCACGGACGAAACATAAATTAAAATTATGCAGGACCTAAATTTTTGAAATTTGTCGAAAAATCGATCTCCGAGCATGAAAAAAATCCCTTTTTTTACGTCAGGTAAAATTGTTTGCATGTACTGTAACGAGAAGTTCGAGTTTTGCTTCTGATGCTGACTTTCTTAAAAAATCCCCAATATTACATTTACATCAATCAAAAAGAGATATTTCGTAAACTTCATCAACTTTTGGATTTCAGTATTTTATTGCACAGAGCGAGAAGATAAGATCAATTGCCGAAATAATTTGAAGTGAGGAAATAGTTTTTGTTGATTTTTCTTTTGCGATTCCGGTATTTTAAATTCCTGCAGTTTATTCCAATGCTCATTTTTGTGGTTTTTTATTCAAATGAAAGTCTCGAGACGGTTGGCTGAAACCGGAACTCAGTTAATTTCTGCAAAAAGCTATGATTGTCATTCCAGATCGGCTTTTTTTTTTAAGATATTGGTGAACGCTCCACGACGAAATTTAAGTGACCAGAACAAAATTTGTTGTAGAGAGAATGTTCTTGTAGATGACTCGTCTATATATGGCATGGGGACGAGAGAACCCAGAAAAAATCTTTATACAGCGAAAATCGTTGTATATAGATAAGACCTTCGTATGTAAAGAAAGTTCACCTGTATCATGGTTTGAAGATTCTTCTGTTGAATTTTATGAAGATTTGTTCAACCTGAAGGATCATGATTATTTAGCATTTTCTGATGCAGAACAGAAGCGGTCAATCGTCCACTTGATTATGAATTAGTTTTCGTTGATTTTCAGAGCTGATTTCATCGGGATTCGGCAGCGAATCGAATCGAATTAGGATACACATTCTTACAATATAGAACCCCTCGATCGCTCGAGAAAGGC
>CAJPEX010005002.1:0-18496 GCA_905338405.1 Notodromas monacha | reverse complement strand
CCCAACTTTTTCTGACAAAAATACAGCTACCCATCAAGACAAAGTGATACATCTGAATGACATCAGGACAAAGGCCCAAACCGCCATCAGAAAAGCACAGTCTACGTATCTGCAAAGACTCAACAAACATCGAACGGGACAACAATATTCTCCTGGAGACAAAGTACTCATTCGACGTCATGATCTCTCGACATACATTGGACAAAAATGGTCTGCAAAATATAAAGGACCATATTCCGTCCTCGAAAAAATCAATGATGTTGTGATCCGAGTCCAGGATGACAAAAATCCCACGTGGACCAATGTGGTTCATATCAGCTACGTCCGTCCATATATACAACGAGGAACAGACGATCCAGACAATGTTGAATTCCAGGCGGAATTAGTCCCTACGTCAGCAGATCCCTCAACGGATCCCTCATCTCTTGCTTCATCACCAGCAAACATCAAGGAGGACCTTGATTTTTCTTTTACTGCCAGTGATCAACCTCATCAACCTCCTGCTGACCCTGACGCTGATTCCGACATATGTCCTGACCAACCACCTGACCAGCCGCTTGAAAAATCTGTTCCTGATGACGACATCTTTGTATCCGCCAATAATACTATGGATACACCCGACAACGGTGCTGCTGCCAAAAAAGATGACAACAATACAGCTGTCGACGATGCCATCACCATCATCCAACCTCTGGCAAAAACTACCCCAAGCAGGCCCAGCTTCTTCAAAACCATCAAGGACGTGGCCCAAGGCGTCACCCACGAATTTGGCTGCCTGTTTGCTCCTGATTCCGACTACAGTCTACCTACTCTGAAGGACCAGCCTTCACCGTCTGCTGCCAGCACCCCAAAAAACCAATCTCCTGCCACATCAGTTCCTGATTCTACACCCGTTCCTGTTAACTCTCCTGAAACTGATGCTGACACTACAATGCGACCGTCTCGATCCACTACACGCAGCTCAGACCGGAAAAAGCGAAAGCATGCTCCTGATCGTTTCCTGTCACAGGATGCCAATTCTCCCGGTCATCAAACTCCTATCCGACAAGCTCAAGGTCTCACCAGGCTGGACATTGACCCAGCAGCAGTAGACCCATCACGCATACTTCCGCAACGCACGCGCAGTCAAGCGAGACGAGCTCAAGAACAAGCGCCTGTTGCTGCCCGCACCAGAAGCGCCCAGCGGAAACAACAATCCAAAATATTCCACCTACATTTCCCACCAACCTCTAGTCTATCATCAGCTTTTGCCCAGCAAACATCAACAAAAAAATGCTGAAATATCTTTTTACTTATTGGTGCAAAATTAACATTGTCATTTCTCTCACCATTTCTGATATCAGTGAAAGTGACAAAGGTGTAATCAACAATAGCATTCGATCAAATAAAAATTCCCCAATACGTAATTTCCCTGGAAATGTGGGAGTAACTTTAGAAGATCTATATCCCATCTGTACTCCCTCCAAATTTTGGATCATAAATACCCCAATCCAAATCGGAACTCTTTATTCCAAAGCAAAAGGAATTTCCGACCAAATCCAGGATCTAATCCAACGTCAAACCAAAGCTAATGAAACTACCACCTCCTCAAATCCTTTTAATATACTCGTTGAAGCAAAAAACGATTTATCAGAAACATTGCAAAAATTCAGTACCCGAATAAAAGCAATACCCGCAATATTTCCTCACGAACCAGCATATCTCAATTTGTTGCCTACCATAAAAACATTGGACAACGAAAAACAATCCAAACATAAAATAATTGACCCTTCTTTTCATTTCCAAACTGATAACAATCAGATGAACATCACCAAGGAATTGGCCAACCAACTTAGGATTCCATTCATTAACAACCCCGAGAATAACAATAAAATACTCAGCCTGAGTACCGAATTAGCCAGAACAATTCAGACTTTTCAACAATTACTAAGCGACATAAATTCAATCCTCAATTTCCGATATCCTTCAAATATTCTCTCTGACCTGGAAATCTCCAGTAGCATATCTACTATCCTTACCACCGAAAAACAAACTCTCATTCCCTTAATGACCAGAAATGAGATCCTCTCCAGCATATTAACCAATCCGTTGACCTTTGGACATGTCTCTCAATGTCCCTCAGATCTTGCTGCCAATAGCACCTGTTCTCTCCAAATTTCTTTATTTATTCCTATCATCAAGAATTCTGATCTCTATTTTTTATCGCGAGTTCATTCTTTCCCAGTGGCACAAGAAAATTATCTGGGTTCCCCCATATGGAAAAAGACCCAAATCAATTACCCTTATTTAATTTCCCAAGGAGCAGAACATTTCGGATTATATTCCCACGAATTACCCTCATGTCTTTCGTCCTTTACTTTTTCTAAATGCCGAATTTGCAGATTTAATTACCCCCTATCACAACCCACTGATCCCTGTGTACAAACCATACAAAGCGGATCACAAGATGTGGAAATCCAAGAAAAATGCATTTTATCAAAAACAGAAAATCCTAACAATACTGTGGTTCAATTGGACATAGATGAATTTGCATATACGGACATTAACAAAGGTCGGATCACCCAATATTGCATGGCCTCAGAAATTAATAAGACTTTAGCTTCTGAACATTCTTACGAATTACCATATTCTGGTATTTTGTATTTCAAACCTAAATGCCGATATACAATTGTCAATGGACCTTTTAAACAAATGGTTCCTCAACTAGATGACATCGAAATAAATGCGGTTGAAGAGATTCCATCCTCTCAAAACGACAGAAAACAAATTTTAGAGGATCTCACCACTTTACAGTTACATTTCCAACAACATGGATATATTTACATGATAATAACCACTGTGCTTACTCTCACCGGACTAGCTTGTATTATTTACCTCTGCTATGCAAAAATCCGATATGTCCTGAAAAATCGTAATACCATTGTGTCCAATAGCGCCACTGTTGAATTACTCCCCCGCAGAGCCAACTTATATCCCAAAGTCGAAATGGCCATCAATCCAACTACTGGTGTCTTGTCAATTGTATGAACCAATTTTTCCTGTCAGTACATACCCTGTATGTAGGCCAAAGCCAGATTTATTATCCCTGTGAATATACCCCTGTTCCTATTTTTCCTTTACCCCTGTATTTTTTATTACCTCCTTTTTCCCCTTTTGAGAAAAACAAGAAGACAAGAAAATTTCAGTTTCAACCAATTTTATTTCCGACCGATAACGAACAAATTCAAAACGACTGTACAAATACCCGCACTTCGCAAAAAGGGTACAAAACTGAAAACCGTACCGAAAAAAGATTCACCCGATGATTGCCGACGAAAAAAGTAACTCAATGATTGCCCGAACGGTAAACACAAACGCAAAAAACTTTGGCTTCCTCATACCAAGCCACAACCGATTTTTCCGAATTTCTATACAACAAAAAAGTCTTAACGATGCCCGAGAAAAGTTCACACTAACAACTCAGAATTGCCCGCTGTCTCCCCCAACGGGATACTCAGGTCCAAAAGATCCACTGGAGGTATCTCCATAATATCCGTGGCTGGTGTAGGAGGCATACGAAGGTGTTGGTCCAACCATGTCCACACCCGTTGAATGAAACTCCACTGCAAAGAAGGAAAACCGGAAGAAAAATTTAGAAAACAGCCATTAAATTATTTTTTTTAAAATATTCACCATTTCCAAAACTGGAGACTGACATGTCCGAAAAACTCTGAACAAACTGATCGATCTCCTCCATCAAATCATTCTCATTTACATGAGCACACTCTTCCTGTGGTTTTTCTTCCACTTCATATTTCTACGAAAAAGCAAAAAAGTTTTCTTTTAAAACTGCCCCGCTATTTTTACCTTGGCTGAAAAAAGGATGTCAAAAAGCAAACCAACCTTTAAATAAATTTGACGGACTATCCAAGCGAAGAAGACGACGATGGATAAAATCCCAGATCCTCCACAAATCACGATGAGGAGTGACAGCACAGACCCGTTGTCCAAATCCGTCTCCAACACTGCCTTGCCATCCTTCACCCTGATGGTCATCTCTGGGACGAATGACGTCACCTCCGACAAATCCAGGCCCGATCCAGCAACACGATGACGGACAACTGCTTCCGTCGTCACCGTGGTCACTTGTGTCACTCGTGACACCGCGTCCAGCAACGACGTTGTCGGAGGCGCCCCAGTGCTGCTGCTGAGAGGCAAACACCACGCCCAGGGCGCCACAACATCCTCCAGGCCGTCCCGACGTCCGAAACACTGGACTTCATGCTGCAACTTCACCTGCTATAAGAAGAAAAGAGGAACAATGAATTCACCAAACTTCATTGTACCACATCTTCTTCTTACCTTCAACCGCCTGAGCCTAACACAATCAAGAAACATCTCGCTACCAACAAAGGTTACCTTCCTGTCGAAGTCCAGCGCCAGAGCCACGTCGTCAGCACAAACATCATCGCATACCAACTCCATAGAGTCCGGTACACAACGAGATTTGACGACGTCCACAGACGCAGCCACAACCAGCAACAGAAAGAACACCTGCACGAGAACACGCAATCAATCAACTATGTCAAGACTGATTCGCGTATCACGTACCTTCAACAGCGAAACCATTTTTTTTTTTTTTTGGATACTTTTATTTTATCGACTTTAAGTTCTCGACGAACAGCTACCTTTTTATTTTTCGCGAAAAACAAACGAAATCGCCGAACCAAGATGCCTAACGAGAAAGATCCCCCTATGTTTAACGAAACAAAAAACAGTTTGAAAAGTTTCAACGCCGAGAAAAACTCCGCGAAACATGCTGTCGACGCAACCCTAAAAAGACACTCACACCAAACCTGGACATGTCGATCCGGTCGACCTCCGATTGGCACTGCCAGCCAACTTGTCGAAATCCACCGGCTTCCAAGGGTTCGCTTGCGCCTCACGGCCTTGACGCCCCCCTTCCTCAGAAGCACGGCAATAAATTCTCGACACTTGTGCACTTGCGCGACAGGAAACGAGCACGGCGCTTTTGTTTTGCTAAACGACTTAGCTGTCGAACTTTTCCTGGAACGCTCTTATTTATCGCACTTTGAGAAAAAGGCATGGCAACCTTTTTCTTTATTGCCCAGGGTGAGTTGTTATCCTGCAGAAATACTCGACAATATGTTTCGAGTTTCTTCTCTTTTAATTTCTTCTCCAAGCTAGATGAACATGGGAAGAAAACTTTCCCATGAATATCTTTTTCTCCTTGTTTTGGTTCAACGACTTTCGTGCTTGCCTGACTCAGATACGCATGACCCATTTTATCTTCAGGCTCTCATTTACTGTTCCTTTTCCTGTTGACAGTTATTTACGGTAATTGATGCTTCACCGAATTTCGGCTTCTACTATTCCGAATAATAATTCCTGAGCTAGTTTCTGAGCTACACATCCTGGTTCCGAAACCTGGATATGCACTACTGAATCCAAGAAAGATGTCATGAACCCAATAGTCTAGAAGCTATATAAACTCGAGTCATTTCCCGAAATCCCCAGAAGAATCCCACTAGAGAATCGAACCTGACTCTCGCGATTATTCTCAGGAAGACTTGCAATACTTTAGCAAGACTTCTTTATATTGTCTTGACTCTGCTTGCATGACTGTTGTATGAAAAATACGAGTGTGATTCTGTGTACCAAAGTAATAGAAATATATTGTGCAGTCATATTTTGAAACATTGTATTTATTTATTGACGCGACCAAAGAGAATATATTTTATCAAGCAAGTTAAGATAACAATCCAAAGTGGACAAACATTGGAGGGATCTGGGGCATCTTTTTTAGATGTGATTCAATCAGGACCACTTCCCTCTAGAACTTTTATTTTTTCTTTACAAAATGTAGGTGAATTTGGGCAAAATTATTTTCCCGCAGGATTTTGGCACATTATTTTTAGGATTTGATTTCTTTCTTCACCCTTCACAGTTTACTATATCCATGAAAAGATTGTACTGAGCATCTCTCCAATATATCTTAATTATATATCCCAATAATATATTCTAATTATATATTCTAAATATTTATTTTAGCTATATCTTAGTAATGTAACATAATTGTCCTATCTATTTCCAGGTCTTCTCTACTGAATTTCTTACCTATCCTAGTTCACTCCAAGTTACTTGTTGCCTACAGGGATGTTATCCCCATTGAAGAATTGCTGACCTAACTGGGGTTCAAACTCAGGGGCTTCTGCATGAAAGTCCAACCCTTACCTCAGACAGCTATAGCCCACTACACAGTGCTCTTAGTCTCATTTATGCCCTTTTGTTCCAACAGCTCTGGCAGATGGGTTTTTGCAGACAAGTTTGGAGAACTTGTCTTTCTGTTTCTGGCGCCAGTGTCTGGCAGACAATTACTCCAAAACTTGTCAAAAAATTTTGTATGATATGCGGACAAGTTCTCCAAAAAATGTCCAAAAAGCATCCAAATGAGTTCCAAAAATGTCCTTGGAACTCATTTGGATGATTTTTTGACATTTTTTGGAGAACTTTGTGCTCACTGGGGCAGCTCACAAACAGGGATCCAGCTTTTAAAAATGTTGGATGCAAAAATCTTGAAATTTCCTCTTTGTTTAGAAATGTCCTAGTTTACATACACTGTAATAAATTCTGATGTTTTTTAGCCGATACACTTCTTCACTCTTGTTTTGTTATCCCTTAAATTAACATGCTTCAAAATAGAGTGTTTATGATACAAGGAAAAATGTTTCATCTTCATTCATGAAGAGACATTGCATGACATCCTATGCAAGTATGGAAACCTTTAAAAAAAATAAGCTAGTTGATGTGCACCCAATTTCGTGACTCCTTTCATGTGTACAACATATGGTTAGAAATATCTCTGACAAAAAAAACCTTCCAAAAATATCCAAGCAGTGTCCTGAACATTCAAAAAAAATCTGAATTAGGAATTTACCATTTCCAGCTGATGAGCTGAAGTCGTTTAAAGAAAATTACTCTGACAATTTGGATGTGTATTCCACTTCAGATGCGCGAACAACGTCAGTTATTCTGAAGATGAACATAACTGAAGTTACGTTTTGACGTACTGCAAATCAAATGACCAATTCATTTACATTTGCTAAAACAAAAACACTAGCATCAATGTGATTGAAAAGTGAGATGAAAAATCACAAAACAATCTTACTTTTTTTCAAACCGAGTTTATCAAAAATTTTCAGGATTTTCCATTTCCTATGAAAATAAAAAAAATTAAAACGCGGATATGTTTTTGCCTCCAGTCTTAAATGCACAATAATTTGATCGCAGTTTCTGATGATGCATCGCCTTGGATCCGTAGAAAATAAGAGGCTGCTTTACTTGAACAGAATTCTGAAACCTCTTGCATAAAAAAAAGAACGAGGAGAACGGGGTTTTTGAGAGATACCCAAGAAAACCGGAAAGCGAGGTTGCAGTCGCTTTTCCCCTACAACAGAGCAGCGAATCGCGTTTGGCAACATAATAGATCGAGTCTTGTAAGCAGAAAAAAAAAACGGCTTCTGATGGGTCGATGCGTGACCCAGGCATCAGCAAAACCAGACCTAGATCGAATGAAAGTAGAGCAGAAAACGTGGGATTTTTGAGTCAACATGGATTCATATTTCAACACCGTTTAAACTGTGATCCCGTGAGTTTGATTCCAATGTTCATCTTTAGTTGGACTGTGATATAGACATGATTTATTTAGATTTAAGGCAAAGGAATTAGCGCAAAGCTGCATAAAAGACAGTAGAACCCTGACGTGTTGATGCCAAAACCCAGACAATATTGTGATTAAAAGGAATGTGCTAATTAAACTCACAAAGAGTGATTGAAAGATTTTGGACTGTGGCTTCAAAGAATTGCTTTTTAAATTGTCTTGAAATTGGCAGAGTTTGCCAATTGAGACTTGACTTACAGGAATTCACAAATGGAAACAGAAAGAAAATGCTTTCAAGCAGCCAGGCTGCGGCTGGGACAACTTGCATCCTAGTTTTAGATGGGTCATTTCTTTAAGAGATGAACAATTCAGTAATGATGGAATTCACTGACTCAAGTATCAGCACAAATAGCTTCTCTACTTGGAGATCAGCTCAGGTTCACAACTAGATTGCAATTGCTTTGAATTTAAAGAGTTTCAGATCAGGAAAGGATGAGTTGAAGGATAAGGGATAGGAAAGATGATGCTTTTATTCAGAAATGTCCTTGCTGGGCTTGGGAACCAAACTTGGGTTTGTTTCACAGGCTCCAGCAGAAGCTATAACAGAAAATATTCAAAGGATTAAGGGAGAAGATTTACTTCTCTGACACCAAATTGTTGCTTTGTCGCAGTTTTTTCCAACAAATATGACTCATGGAAAATGTAAACTCAGAAAAGTGGGACCAACATATCAACTGTCTCAAGATGTGGACACTTTCCCAAAAATTCAACAAGAATAAATGTTTTGGTTTCCAGAGTTTGATACATACCTCAAACAAAATTTGTTATATCCAAGCACACAAAGTCAAAACAAATATAATTTCAAATTATTGATTCATTTTTAAAGAAAAACTAATGTTGTGCCTCTTTTTTATGGTTTTGTGTTCGTAAACTCTTTACACTCCAATAAAACAATATTTGCGATTATTTTTGGGTGCTAGACTTCTTCTACATGCAAAAAGGGCAGAATAGGACTTTTCTGAGGCGGTGCAGTTATTTTTTGGCTTTTTAATAAATATATTTTCATCAGCGATTTGGAGGATCTTGTAAATTCTTCCAAGTGATTGAAAGTGTTTCTATTGAATTCTATGGAAAAATCAGAAGTTGAACAACCAGACATTCTGAAATATTTGCACATCCTGAGACGTTATTACCTTGGAATCTCACTGCGTAAAACCAAAAATACATTGTAATTCAATAATAACATGTCATATAAGCTGGGTGATGAGCATTTCAAAGCATTTTTCGCCCATGTACACCCTTTTATCTAGTGAATGAAGCAAGTGAATGAAAATTCCAAATTATTTTGATATAGAAATGGATCTTCATGTACTTATTTAGTTTATTGAACTTGACTTATTGAGAAAACAGTACCACAATACTGTGCTGAACTGAATGAAGAGGAAATGGCTTCTCAAATATTGCAGTCAGTGAACATCGCATGAAATAAAAGAGGGACTTCGGAAAATGTTGTGTGATGAGTGCATCGTGGAGAAATGATGCAATAACTGGGAAACTAAGACTTCATGCATCCATCCATCAAAAATGCATCATCCTTGCAGCATTTTTGTGTACAGTATATTTGTACATGAGTGATGTTCATCGAAATTTCCAAACGACCTTGTTTGTTTTTTTAGCTTTCAAGTTCATATGTGTCCATATCCTCACAAATATAGAACTAATCCAGGTGGGGCTTGGATCTTTGATTTTGTTTTTTGAGGGTTTCTACGTTTCTCAGCTCTTTCGCGTGTGAAAACAAAGATGAATAAAGTTCACCGGAAATAAACATGCAGCTGCATCGACTGATTGGCTTGATTGTTTGCAAAAATTTATTCTTTACACATTCACTCTATTTTCGTTTCCAGCTATCTAAATAGTCGGTTGTGACGAAATCAATGAAGAAAAACAGTCCACTCTCTGCTTTTTCATTTTAATAAATTACTAGAGTAGAATCTCATTACAACCAAACGTTCGGGACCTGAAAAAAGCTTCGTTATAAATGAAAACTTAATAAAATTAAATTAAAATAACATTGTGGTTAGTGGAAAGGGCCAAACAAATTCGTTGTAAGCATTAATGCAGCATCAAGAGATTGTTTGTAACTAAAATCTACTGAAGAATATACAGGAAAAACCACGAATACATGTCGTCATCAATAAATTTTTAATTACGATATCATAAATTCCCTCTTTCACTTATCATGTTTTTCCTATTCTAATGAGAATTTACAGTAAATTTATGGATTTTACTGGTATACAGTATTCATGAATGATGGAAAAGCGTTGTTCAAGCCAAACTTTAGAATGCTAAATTAATTGAGTATAAACTGTTTGACATGTTCTGGTAGACACTGATGTCAATTTTGGGTGGATAATAATTTCGTTTTGATCGAAAGGATTCAGAACGCAGCATAATATCTGGGTACAAAAATAAACGGCAAAGTTTTTTGAAAAAATTCGGCATCCTTTTTCCACCTCGCAATGAATCCTCCTAATCGCGAATCCCATGCCCACGCAGAGAAAAGGATGTGATCCGAACTCGACTAAATATACGGCTTAGAACACGCGCCTGGCTTTCAAAATAAAGCAGCTTGCCTTTTTTTTTTTAAACCCCTCCGTTTGTGCCTCAGGCATCGATTTTGCAATAATCCCCGAGCTGTTTGGCGATCCAGCCCTTGGTTGCGGCTACAACCCTGGCTAGTGTGGACGGATTCTCATTTGCAGTCACGCGACTGGCAATAACCAGCACAAACACTCCAAAAGCAGCAAAAAGTCCCAGAGCAGAAAACTGCACAACGCTCAGGAATGTTCGACAACAGCAGCATGAACAGCAGCGGCGTTTGCGGCGCGGGGTCGAAAGCTCCTGTTGCTGGTTTTCAGCGGCTGCTGCTGCACCAGCTTTCTGATGCAGGTCTGCTCCTCCAGCACTGATCTGTCATAAACAGACACGCTATAAAATCATTCCGACTCGAGCAGCGCCAAGTGCCCTTTCCTTATTCGGCATGTTGAGCAGAAAACGTATATACTAGAACCTCATGCTTTTTCGATTGCTTTTTTTTTCAGTTTTCTTGAGTTAAAAAAAAAGCATAGCGCGAGTTTTTCGAATATGTACCGCCTGAAAATAATAAACTGGAATGTGGCAAAAATTTATTTGTGAAATATTCTTTGTTTGCACACGAACATACCACAAGATTTTCCCATTCAGCTCAGAAGAGTATGGAAACAATTTCAGGAGATTTTGAATAATGGATGCGTACTATGTGTCGCAGGTTGACTAGATGTCGCCCGCAGCGCATGAACAGGAGAGGCACAAAAAGTGCGACGCAGCGCATGGAAACGCTACGTCATACGAGAAAATAAATTTGAGAATATTGTGGAACAAAAAAGAACAAATATTTTTATCCAAACATTATGAAACCTGAAGATATTGATCTTCAGGAAAAATATTCCATCAAGTGAATTGGACTTGGACATTGCTGATAAACACAAGTTGAGGGTTCAGGACCCTTAGGCCGCAAACGGCCGATTGTGCTATAAACTTATTTCACTAAAACCTGATATTTGTGTTGGGGTCTGAGGACCTCTCACACTATGTCTAATTTCGTAAGGAATCCCGTAGAAGTATGTCAGTTCTATTAAAGCCACGAAATTAGACAAAATTAATAAATAAATTTCAATGGACATACAGTATTTTCAAATCCTACACCATAATTGAGGCGCAAAATTTTAGATTTTCGGGACAGTTTTTGGTAAATCTCCAATGGAGAAATGCTTCACTTTAGCTTGAAGAAACTTCTCTTAAATACTAGGGCACTCAAATCTTTTCAATCAATTTCCTTTGTAACTCTTTGGACAAAAGTGATTTGAAAAATGCATTTGAATGTCAGCATAATTTACTCTTTGCTATTATTGGAACGGTCGTTTCAACAAGTTATAATTCAGCATTTGAATCATACACAAAAGGTCAGAATTGATTAAATTCCATCATCATTGTAGATTTTCAAAATACAATAGAATATCGTTGCAATAAATCTCTTTTCAACAAGTTAATTCTTACGAAGAATTCGCTTTTTCGGTCCCTGCCCATCAATAGCCACTGAAGTTATTTTAATTTTGTTCTAACGAATGTTTTTTTTTCGTATCGAAGCGTTTTTATACTTTTTACAGTCCCGAACGCTTCCTTGTAACGAGATTCTGCTGTACTGAATAATTAGTTAGCGGAAAACAGTGGGATATCTACACAACATAATATAATAGGTATGACATAATTATTACATGCACATCGTATATTTTATGTCCCACACTTGAGTTTCCCCAACCTTGGCATATATTCTCTGAACAAAGGAATTCACTGACTAATTCACAACATTCCGAGTTATTGTCATCAGACACGCCTTATATTCCTTCGTAAAATAAGACCGTTGCGTTTGGTTACATATCCATCATAATTTCCTGTTCAATTATACCCTAACTTTTATGATTCCACTGAACGCAAGTTTCTCCAATCCAGTACAGCAGCGTCACCTAGCATTTTGTTAGTTGTTGTTGGAATATATCACTATGTAGGCGCCGCAAATGGCCGCTAGGCTCTTCTTATCCTCACCAATAAGTTTAACTAGTAACGCTTCCGTACAAGCACGTTTTCGCAGGGATGGTTAAAGTGGGAAGGAATTTCATCCGGCTTGTGCGGAAAATAGCCCCCGGAAGCATAACCAGGACTTGGCAAGCAGCGAAGGAGGGTCAGCAGCGATCTCAGGAAGACCTTTGACCTCTGGCGATGTCTGCACTCAGCACGCAAGGTCATCATCATCACCCTGCGTCCATGTGGTCTGCAAAACAATCCCGAATAGAACAAACGCGTTCGAGCACAATGGAAAACCTCGGGGAAAAAAAGGGGGCGACCTGAATTTGTTTCCGTGAAAGCCTTACAAGTCCGAGGCAACAACCACGACGAGATGAAAAGAATGTCTGATGATGTGCAGTGTTCCGAAGTTGAGGTTGGTGAAGGTCAATTTTGAAGTACTGTACAGTCAAACCTCTCTATTGGGACCAGCAAAAGAGTTCCTGGTAGGGATAAAACCATGTATTTTTTATAGAAGTAAAGCAGGAAATATTGTCAATATTCTATACCTTGAATTGCTTTTTAAATGAGTTGACAGGATGCCAGACTTATAGGCAAGGGTTTATTAGCCCGGTATTGATCTTTCACTTCCTTTGAAAACACATCAATTTACATTTTTATTGCTTTTCTCTTGCCCTTGTCTACAAAATAATAGCCAAAAGGCCTCCAGAAAATTTGAGTTATGGTGGTTTGAGGGAGAAAGTCTCTGAGTTAAAAGTTTTTTAATGTATTTGTTCTGATGGAATGCTGACATGGACTTCAAAAACATTTTCATAGACAATTTTATTATATTCAGGGAGGTAAGAGCTATTAATGTTGGACTGCATTCCTTCATTTCAGAAACTCTAGAGATGCATCGTTTCATGAACTGGTTTGTTTTATGCTGGGTCATCCATTGTATAGGACAAATTTTCCCACAAAAGTAATTTTCTTATCATCATGCATAACCTGGTTGTACTTCATTCCAAAAATGTGGACAGACTTACTATATTGCAGACTGCATATTCTCTTTTGAAAACACTTTCGCGTTACTTGAACTCAGAAATATACGCGATTAGACTTTTTAAAATTTGATTCAGGCTGTATTTCTTTCCAGAAGTGAAGGTTTAAAAATGGAGAAGCCATTCAAAAAGTTCTCTCCTCTCGTTTGAATTTTTTCGAGAAGGATCTTCGGGGTAAACATATTTGATTGCATGATGAATACAGTGCAGAAATAATCGCATACAAGAAATCAAGATAACAGCAAGTCGTTTAACATGTTCAACTTTTTTTTTTAATTGGATACATGTTGAATTAATCTGAAGAATTAAAGGTTTGAAAAATGACGGATAAGCCATGAAAAGTATTTACCCTCACCTTTTAATTTCTCGCGAAAATAATCTTCCGCGAAAAAAAAAATTCGATCCCATCCTCTTTTGGATTCAGTGCAAAAACGAATCACAAGTTTAAATCTAAACGACGTAAAAAAAAAAGCCATGCTACCATATTCTCAAGGTAACTTCTCGCGAGAAAAGAACCTATACACATGAAATTCCATCAGGCTTTTTGGCAAACGACAGAGAAGCGCAGCAGCTCATCGGTTTCACCATACATGCTCGCCACCCGCGTCCCCATGGATATATCCATAGTGTCCCTCGGAAAAACGGAAGTCAATCTGGGTTTCCGGCCTCCAACAGAACAGCAAAGGCACAAAAAAAAGAAGAGAGAGACGAAGAAAAGTGAGAAGCAAAAGAATAAAAAAGAGAGCCAGCTCATTTCCATCTCGCGCTTCTTCCCTCGCTCTCGGACCTTCTTTTCATTGTCTTGAAAGCGAGCTCGTATATATGTGCTTACGATGTCCTCGCGTAGCACATATCCTATACCACAACAAAACCCTTCCAGCATCAGTGAGATCACGTATAATATAAATATATATATATATATACATGGATAGACGGCCTGCCAAACCACATTACCACGCTCGGCCAGGAATGTTGCTGCGTAGCCGATCTGCAATTCTAATAACCTTGTTTAGGGTACTTGCATCCCTTGGAACGACCCGGAACGTTTGCCAATCTAATCTGATGACAAACTCAGGCCCCCTTCGGAATGCGCAGCACGGGTTCATTACATCAGAACAAAGACTGTTTTCCCGAATGTCTCATCTTGGTCGTCCAACGAGTGAGAAGATGTAATAATAAGCGTCCACCAAAGTAAAGCCTCGAATTTCAACTACAGTGATACCCCGACATATACAGATGATTCGACTCAGGCGCACTTAAAACTTGATAAATCTGACCCAACATCTGCACGATGGCTAAAGATAGGGACAATTTGCTGACATTGTCCAGAACTTTTTTTTAATACCTCCTGAACAAATAGAGCCATTTATATTCACAAAAATGTAGAATGCATTTAATTAGAATTTTACTCTAGTTCATAATAAAAAATAATGGGCTGATTCTGTGCCTGTTTTTTCAGTTTTTTTTTTAATCCATAATCTGTGCATATTATAACAAGACTTATTCTTGCTCTTTGCTTCTTGAGCTCCATTTAATACCGAAGGATTAGATTCTATACGGTTTCCTCCTGCCCATTTTTTTTTTTCTCTACCTCAAAGTTGAAAATGTATTTCCTTTTTTTGGGGTGGAGGGGGACTTCCTGATTTTTTATGAACAGGAGAACCAATTGGATACGTTTGCATTGAAGCCTATTAGGGAAAATNATGCAGTATTTTTGCATCATTAACAAATGGTCCATAATTGATTCTCTCTTTCCAAAATCTTAGAGGGCCAACATAAACTGTTAGCTGAAAACAATTTCTCCTCAAAGATTCTCTCAAAATTGTTCACTAAACTTGCACTCATCTGGGAGCAGACAGAACACCCTGTCCTTTCATTTGTGTTCATTATTTCCTATTTGCTATAATATTAATACTGACATTTTATTTATGTTATTGGGGGAGAGGGTAAACAGGGTGTGCATTCAGATCAGTTGTGAATTTGTACGTTCTGTGCTGTATGGTATTTTCTTTTCTGTTAACAAACACACAAGGGTTGTCCCATTTTTGATTGACCTTGGGTACATTATTTCTGAACTAGGTACCACTTTTTAAAAAAATCTACCAGCTAGCTCATCTAATTTAAGGTTCTGTGATTTTTTTTAAGTTTTTAGATTCACTGCAAGACAATTAGTGAAAGCTTTCCAGCTTTGGCAGGCATTTTCCATCCATGTCACAAGCTGTTAAAAATGTTTCATTCCAAACAAAAAATTGAATGTATTTCTTTCTTTTTAAAACAATGTTTTCTAAATTTTTGGTAATTTTGAAAATTTTTCAATGATGATTTTGTTTGCCCTGAATAAAAAACTAAGTAAATTTTTCATTCTTTCAAAAGCACTTTTCATTTCCAATTTTTTTTTATTTTCTCTTCAAAAAATCAGCCATAGGCTGGTTTCTGCTTGTGATATGTTTCTTATTACCTTGAGATTTTATGAGGCTTCTGTTTTTTCCATTTTTGGCCCTGAGGTCTTAAGGCAATTTGGATAGACTAGTCTCAGCAGTGTTAGATGCTGTCCATGTTTTTCGCTGGAGTTGTCTCCCCTTTGCACAGGGTTCATCCCTGATTCCCAATTTTAATGAAGCAAGTGCTTCAATTCTTAATTTTGAATCATTTTTCATGTTAATTTTTTGAAATGGTAAAAGTACTGTTGCATTCCAAAAATTGTTTCTCTTCTTCACACAAAGATGAATCATTCTTGTGAAGAAGACCAACAAAATTTGGAATGATGCGTTCCGAATTTTTTGAATGCAAGAAAAAAAAAATGGAATGCATCGTGCCAAATTTTTTTCTGTGAATGCATAATGCATAAACCATCAGATAAATCATGGGTACCAGGAAGGCCTAATCGTTTTCTTGGGTAAGGTCATGGTGTACGTATATCGAGAATTGTCTTTGACGAATGCAAAGTTCAGGTGTGACCTGGAGGGTTAAAATCGGAAATTTTCATCTTTGGATAATGCCTCATGAACTGTTCATGGCAGTAAAAAGGTATATGAATTAATAAGTGGATATCATATGCAATTCCAAATATATTCAATGAAACAGCGGCTGAGAAACACATTTATTACATAATGCTCCATATACTTCGTTGGCGGCTCGTTCGTGACGAAAGTGACTGCTGGTAACTGGTTCCTCGTCATGATCAGACAATCTTCGGTTACACTAAATTTTTCCCTGACGTGGATGTTCAAGTTGACGACATAAGTCGGAATTCCAGAAGAAACGAATCATTGCATGACGTAAGTTGTATAGCAATAAATTTCGTTGAAGAATGAACACAGCAATTGAAACCAGGCCAGCATATTGAAGAAAGGTAAGTTCAAACGAGCAATGGACTGCTATCGGCTATTCCTGTCATTAAAATTATTTTTAATCATGACCTCTTTGGAATTGTTAAATTGAGTTCGAAAAAAATTTGCGAAAGTCGTACATCGAGAGGTGATCGTCATAACCTACTACAAGAAAGATTAATCAATAATACTGTACTATCCATTATTTTGTTCGTATTCTGAAGGGCTTGCGTAAACTTGACAAATCAATCAAGATAACTTGTGAATTGTTCCGATGTAATGAGCCATCAACGCTTCCTGAAAATCAAATGTCAGCATAAATTTTATAATCACTTTGTTTCAAAATTTTTATCAGAAGAAAATAACTTTTTTTCAAATCAGGGTAATTGTCGATGAGTCACTGGACATTCCAGCATATTCAACGTCATTGCGACAGGTTTCAAGATCATTTTAAAAACACAATATAACAAAAAGCGTATGAAACGAGACTTCTGTGGGAAATTGTTTAAATTTTTCTAAAATTCTCAAAAGTGAATTTTTTTATATTGTATTTCTATCAGACCAATTTTTTATGCCTTCATGAGCATAACCCTCCTACATGCAATGTATTGAACCAATAATCCAAACTTTTTGGAAACATTTTGAGATGAAAACTCATTTTGAAAATGTCTTTTCAACTCAATTTATTTTAAATGTGAATTGCAGATTTAAAGTATTGTATCTGAATAGGTTTATGCCCTCAGCAAAAAGTCTTTGAAAACTATTTTGGCTCTGAGCATATAACTTTCTTCAGAGGGTTATGCAGGTTTAAAACATTAATACATTGTTTAAAACAGGGTTATGCTCATAGCTGAGGGTTTTGCTCACCGCCAAAATAAGTTCCAAAGACTCTGGTTTAAAGTATTATTGCTACTAATTACAAGCAATAATGTTTTGAACCAGAGGCTTAGGGTTTAAAACAGAGGCTTTTCCAAGTAAGGCCTTCTCAACCTGGACGCATTTTAATTAGCTTGGGTCAAACTGAAATGTACTGCCCACCAAAAAGAATCTTGACTTTGCTGCAGGACAGCCAGGAACCTTCTGCCATCCAAGGGTGAAGAACCAAGATTTTTGTGGCCATCAACCAGCAGTGGCCTCTGCGTGGTGGGACAATTTGGTGACCCAACCCCCTCTTGGTGGGCAGGAGATTGGGGAGGCCTGCTACTGACTGGGCTGGGGGTTGGAAAGGCAGGGAATTTGGCAACTGGTGGGAGCACAACCATGGAATGTAAGAGCACCACAGGCAGCTGAAACCATGGTACTAAAAAACGTCCACCTAACCTCTCTGTGGCAGAGTTTGGATCTTTTTGCAGCACCTTTCACTCAAGAACACATAAATACAAGTTGAAGATACCTGGACTAAATAGTGCAGACCCAAGAATGTAAATCCAATTTTTTTTTTATATCAGAAAATTCTGGTTGAAAAAGTAATGAATGTATCACTGAATGGGATTGTTAAAACATTCTTATCTTAAAGGCTTAACATTGAAGAATTGTTGCATCCAAAAGAAGGTTTTCAATTGCAATGGGCTTTCCTTCCCCAGAATTTCTTTGATTTCTTGCTTCTCAGCCCATTTCGCAATTGAGTGACCTTTAGTCAAACTGAAATGTGGTAAAAAAAAATTCTGCCATGCAGCAGCAAGGAACCTGCTACCATCTGAGGTTGAAAACGTGAGAACTAGTACAGTCAACCCCCGTTAAACCGCCAACGTTTGTGCAGCAGAATTTTGGCGGTTTAACGGGGTTGGCGGTTTATCGAGGGAAGGATGAACCAGATAAAAAAAAAGGTTCTACCCCTGCCACCTCTG
>CAJPEX010005001.1:4082-18498 GCA_905338405.1 Notodromas monacha | reverse complement strand
AATTTAAAGCGAATATTTTTCCTTCGAAGAAGAAATGATCCGCTCAAGAACCGATACACTGTTTTGCGTGTGGATAATATGTAATGAGCACGTGTGTCGCTTTTTTGTAAAATTTTTACATGCTCTGTAGTCTGATGTAATCCGAAGAATATTCTCGAAGAAGTATAATAGTCATCACTACTGCTAATCTGCTATTTGTGCGCATATATTATTGAAGAAGAATGCTAATGTATTTTTTATAGTCTCCACATTTATATCTCTTTATTTTAATACATTTAATTTAAATTTCAGCCGCGCAAAAATAAATTTATAATGCAATAAAATAAGATGCAGATATTGAGGTTGGCCGCCTATTCAGTGTAAGTAACCTCAAATCAATGTTTTGGTCTGCTGTGTAGTTATATACGCGATCGCAATAAACCGCGTATATATATAATCTTTATATTGACGTGCGCAACTGAAATTATAAGAGCCGAAACTGATGTAAAAGAAAACTAAAACATTTTGGAAGCGAATGAAATAAAACCACCTAGACCAGTTTTAACGTTCGCTTCTTCTAGAATAAAGAAGTTGCGGGAATGATTGATGGTCGAAATTTCTTCATCCCCCCATCAATCGTATTGCTATACAGCATTTCTGTGCTTATTGCACCATATGAACGATGATCATCTTCGGAAAGAGCGGTTAACAGTGCAAATTGCTGCCAATTTTCTCGGTTGGAAAGTTCCTCTTTGTCAGTTTTTTTTTACCTGACGCGGTATTTTCTTTCTATTTATTGTTGCCAGTATAGTGAACCTCTCGGTGTCGAGGTTTTGCACCAGCGGCTGTATAGATTCATTAGTTCGCCTGTCGGAGAATGACGGAGTTGGAAAAGGTTCTTGGTCCGCTTTGGAGAGTTGCCCATTTCATGGGCTTTTCTCTGCGGAATCCTTATTCATCGCCATCAGCAGAAGGCCGGATTACGTCGAGCATAAAAATGCAAGTTTTGAATAAATTCCGTCAGATGCGAGGCATCATCGTTGTTCTGGGGATTCTTACGCACATTGTTGCGATGTCTCGTTTCGTCGCACTCCAATACGCTGAGGACGGGTACAAATGGAGTCTTTCCAACGCGTACAAGGTGCCGAGTGTGGTCAACGCTATCTGCGTGCTCGCCTGCGTGGGGCTCGTGACCTCACGCAGAAAGGAATTCGCAGATTTCCTCAATTCCTGCTACACGATGGAAAGGAAGCTGAATAAATACCAATGTGGCGCTGTTTGTAGTTTTGCCAGGAATGTTTACCTTTTCCAGCTGGTAGCATTCATGTCTCCGTTCGTAAGTTCAACGTTTTATTCAATAAGTTAGTGAGTTATTCAGTATAATGTCACCCAACTGCCCAAGACGTTGTTTGAAGTGCACACTCGATCCCGAAGCTACTTAGGGAAGCGTCGGGATTTTTTTTTTTTTTTACGGGATGTGCGATCGAATCTCCGGGTAATTTTGTAATTTTCCTCCGTAGCATCGCTAATACGACATGTTTACAAAAGAATTAGATCAACTTTTTTGTCAGATCCTGTTTTGATCCCACGATTCACACAAATGTTCAAATACTGTATAATTATATTTTTCAAAGTATTCTGCGTAGTACAGTGGACTCGTTGCAACGAATCTTGTCAACGAAATGCTTATTAAAACGAATTATTTTTGTGGTCCCTGTCCAATAGCCAGCACTATGCAATTTTAATTTGGTTTCATCGAATTTTCTTTCTAACGAAGCTTTTTTTGAGATCCGAAACGCTTCTTTGTCGAGAGATTCTATATTGTATTTTGAATAATAATTCAGACGATAACGCCGGCGTTCGATAAAAATTTGTATATATTTGTGCCGAAGAAGTGGAACGACCTTTAAAAGATGTAGAACATGCTTAAAACAGGCGATCCAATCATGCAGAACTTGCATAAACTTTTTCAAATTACAATTATATATAGCACAGGTACCTATAGAATTATCCTGTGTACAGAAGATAACTCCGTTTCATGAAACATTTTTATATTTGCTGTGCCAAACATACACTTTGAAAGAGGGAAACTAATGCGTTCATAAATTTTCTCAGCGTGACGGATAAAATTTGATTTTGATGATCTCCTGCCTTGTCAAAAAATATAAAACTCACGCCTCAGGACCATTGATAAATTTCAGCGTTTTCCTCTCTGAATCATCTTAATAGGTGGGAATATATTTATTTTTCGACCCGGAGAAACACCGTAATATGTTCCCCCGAGAGAAGTTCGGAAGCATCGAAATGGTTCAGAATACCACGTTGTTGCTGCTCCGCATGGGGATCGTTTCAATTTTCACCACTCTCGGGCTATTGGACACGTTCGGAATGATCATCTCACGATACACAACTAATCAAATCAAAGCCTTCGCTATGCTTATTGAGCATCATTTTGAAACGCGACAGCTGTGCTTTGTTTCTCCTGGTGTCTCCGCTGACGAAAAGGATGAAATCGTCAGTAGTCGTGAAGATAAGCTGGGAGGACAAGGATTGAGGCAAATTTGGAGACTGAATGATGAGTTGCTGAGGTTGAACATCGAGTTCAACCGCCTGTTTGGTCCGGTACGTGAACCAGTACTTGAGTAACTTTGAACAGCTGGACTATATCTCTATACAACGATTTCCTCCGTATAATGGCTTTTTATGTTTTATACTGGAATTTGTGTAGATCATCCTCCTGCAATACGGGTCAAGCTTGATGTCGGTGATGATTTTCGCTATCATTTCGCTTCGAGGGGTCACAAACTCGCAGCTTCCCGTCGGGGTTCTGTACAGTGAGATCACGGTATCCAAAACTTCCCCCAGTTCTTGTCTAACGTATTCTGAAATTGCAGTGACTTTATGGTCGCTTCTGATGAGGAACGTTCCGTTGACTCAAATCTTTGCGCAAGTGTTTGAAGAACGGCGAACCTCGCTTCGTGTCTTCATGAGATACATTTCAAGAAAGTGGCCCGTTGGTTGCGAAGGAGAAGTTGTGAGTTTAAAAAATTGTTCTTGCTGGAGACACTTGCAAATTTTAGCCTTATTGTTTGAATTTTCAGGCTGAAGGATTGCTGTCGAGTTTGATTTTTACAAGAATGGAAATCAGCGCATGGAAAACGTTCACTCTGACCAACACGACCAATTTATCCGTGAGAAATTTCGAAAGTGAATGTTTTTTTTAAAGTTCAATTTCACTGATTCACATTTTATTTTAGATTTTTAGTTTGCTGCTGTCGTACGTGGTGCTGCAGATCGGCAATTGTTCATCCTCGAAATTTGTTGCTGGATTCCGAAATTCTACAAACGCCACAGTTTTTGCTTAGATATATTTACAGTATTAGATCGCTATGCTGCGAGGGGTAAAACTAAATTCTTTTTTTTATATCAAACACAGAAAGTATAGGAATTAAAATCGGTTTCTCAGGAAATGAAAGAAAGCTATATTGCGTGCATTTCGGCGTTATACAGTACGGTAAATTTTATCGAAGCCCTGAGTTTTCCATGATTTTTAATGGATGTTTATGCGGAAATTATTGCTATTTTTTCCAGTTAGACGAAGCAAGTCATCAATGCTGAAGATAATTCGATGATTTAAATGCCTGCATTGTATCAAATTCCAAAATTGCCCTCCATCAAGATTTTTCTGGACTTCTAGCATATTTTCTAACTTGACGATATTGATGCGACGGGCGGGGCTTCGAAACGCTTTTACATTGTCAAATATATAACTCGAAAAATGTAGAAAAAATAACTAGAAAGATATTTCGAGTAATTTTTTAAATTTGTAAAAAAAAAGGACAGGACTCCAGTGCTATTCCTCGCAGTCAAAATTATCAAATGTACATATACAGTAGTAGTCATTATAGTCATTTAAAACTTATATGCGCGTAAATCTTGCGTAAGTGATGATGTGTTATTGTCATCTATAATTGTTTTACGGAATTCAATAAAATTGTCGAAATGCTGCACAAGCATAAGAAGGAATCAAACAAGAGCGAATCAACGGCATCAATGAGAAAAAAGAAAAAAAAGCAGACGAGGTGGTTATTCAAACTGGTCTCCATTTTGGCCAGAATTAGTGTATACTGTACAGTACTTTTATGTCCACGAAAATGATAGATTAGTCATGATAGTGTGCACTTCGTCTGTATACAGAAGTACAGTATATTGTACAGCATGTCACGAGTTTCACGCGAGGATATTTTTTCCGACGAGCCAGCAAAGAGTGGAATTCGGGAAAACGCACATGAAAAGGCATACAAATAAAGCACATCAGCAAATGACGAAAATGCTCGAATTTATTTTAAAAGCTATTTTTAATTTATTACGTTTGTTTCACGTACGTCTTCCGCGAGTTATCATTACTTGCACCAGTTACACGTATATAATCTCATATGAGCAAGACCGTATCCATCACTGTTCGTATTTACTTCGCTTCGATCCGGACCTTCCTGTGCCTCGATAGTTTTTTCTAAGCATTACTTTTCACTCAAATGACATGTGCCAAACATCCATGAAATACAGTACAAGAGACCGGCGATCATTTTGCCCCTATTATTTCATGTGGCAATGTATCATAAACAACGGGAGAGAAAAGTGGCATGAGGCTCGAATTCCTATTTTTGTCGCTAATATACAGCACAAGACAGTTTATGTGATTTATGACCATTTTGAACCTATTCCTTCAAATAAATTGCTAAATTTCTGAGAAATTTTTGTTCAAACGGTGTAACATTCCGAGAAGCAAACATTTTGGAGAACTGAATTTAGGCTCAAGGATATTCAAACTTTTGGACGTTTCGATGAATGACATAAATCATCTTTATTTCATAGTTATCCTCTATATTGAAAAATAAAATTTCTCAAATCCGCTGAAATTACGTTTCAAATCCCACAACAAAAAGTTAGCGATTTTCTCAGAGTATGTTTGAAAGAGAATCGATCAGATGGAGACACAGAATAACCATTATAGTCGAATTCTGAGGAAATGTGAAATTTAGCAAGTTTAGTGAAGTAAATGAGGTACTGTACTCCTATTAGTACTCCTTATAGTATGAAGTACTGAAGTAACGTTGTATGAATATTCGGATTGCAAGACATTTCAATTAAAACCTGGCGATAGCTATCATGGTTTTGAGCAGTGTAGAGGAAGTTTGTCCTCGGCAAAAAGCGTTGGAAATCCGTGCCAAAATATGAATTGCCAATATTTCGCCTTTTAATTCCCAGCATGTACATTATTATTTGAAATAATTTTAAAAATAAAATCATATGAAACCAAAAACATATTGCTTTCTTAATATCATACTACTGTATTATAATCGTCTTGTCGTCGTTGCATATAAAGAAAAATTTTGAAACTGCATGCACAAATAAATTCGTAGAATTAATTTGGTTCTACACGAAGACATCGAAATTGTGCGGCCATGCATCACAGGTGAGAGGTGCTGAACAACCAAAATATTTCCGATTCGTTCCAAAATAAAATAAAATTCGTTTGTTTTTTTATCATCATTTACTCTTCCAGGACATTCGCCAGCTTTGAATTCCGTGAATTCTTTTCCAAGAACGATTTAGCTTTCCGTTGAAAACCGTTCAAGGTTCCCTCAGGGGCTCTGTGAAGGTTCACTGATTCAATGCCAATATGACTCAACATTTAATTTCCCTGCTCTCCTCCATATCAACTCCGGCCTTCGTTTTCCGGATGATAACTTATTCCCCTTTAACGATCGAATCTTGCTTTTTTATTATTATTACTCCCATTTTATTATCTTGACATTTAAAGTACTTTCAGTGCGTTTCTTCTCTTCCGGAGAGGGATCTTTTCTGTTCCGCGTGTCAACATGAATAAGGACACCATGGATTGCTGCCCGCCGCCGTGCTGCCCACCACCGCCGCCGTGTTGCTGCATCCCGCCGCCGTGCCGCCACGACGCCGACGACTACGATGCGGAATACCAGCACAACCGCTCCGCGAAACGCATGCGATTCGACGACCAACAGCAGCAGCAGTCGACGCAGGAGAATATGCAAGATGACAACATTTGCGGATCGCCGCCGTGCTGTTGCCAGCCGTGCTGCCCGCCGCAATGCAAGCCGAGTTGCTGCGTGTCTTGTCGGCATGACGCGGACGATGCCGTTGTTTCCGTTGGCAACAGTGCTAGTATGCATCGCAGCAGACATGCCTCGCAGAGACATCTGGGGGCGGCGTCCGGGCAACAGCAGCGGCGGCAGTCGACCACCAAGACTATGCGGATTGAGGATTTGCCTGCTGGTGCACTGATTGGCATTGCCGGAGAGACTTACATCGCCCCAGGTTTGTGTTAGCGCTTATTGCTGATCCGCCTCAGTTTGTGAGTGTAAACGTGCGACATCTGTTCGTCATGCTGGATAAAACGTGGCGACGCTTTGCTCAGTTCGCCAAACGATCACGCGCGGAAAACCGCGTCAGGCATGGATTTATTTTTTGCGTACACCTTTTGTATATAAAAATTCGTGATCAGCTCATATGGCATTCCATGGTAACATAGTTTCTGTGTTGATTTACTCATAGAAGAAATAAAATTTTTCCATGTTCTGATGAAAGACCGCATTGATCGGCGATTCAGCAGAGACCCATTACGGAGCCATACAAATTTGAAAGATGAAAATTTTCAAATTTTTGTTCAAGCATTAGCGATTCGAATACCTTCACAATCAAATTCGACCATCTTTTTAAGTTCTCCATATTGTTGCTTCTAAGTTTTATTGGGGTGAAGCGGAAGAAATTTTTTTTGTTTGAAAAACGTGTACAATAGTCTTAGCTTAAATCGTCTTCGTCTGTATTTAGAAAGGAATATAAAATTAGAGGCAACGAATGAAATTTAAAATGTCTGTATTTTTTTGAATTTTGTCAAAATTTGCCTACCATTTCTTCTTTAGGTAGGCGAAAGGAAAGAAAACAATGCCAGCGTCACAAGAATGCAGCTTCCAAGTTCCGTGCACCCATGAGGGGAAATCCGCAAAGAAAAATGCAGGAGAATATGCAAGATGACAACATTTGCGGATCGCCGCCGTGCTGTTGCCAGCCGTGCTGCCCGCCGCAATGCAAGCCGAGTTGCTGCGTGTCTTGTCGGCATGACGCGGACGATGCCGTTGTTACCGTTGGCAACAGTGCGAGTATGCATCGCAGCAGCAGACATGCCTCGCAGAGACATCTGGGGGCGGCGTCCGGGCAACAGCAACGGCGGCAGTCGACCACCAAGACTATGCGGATTGAGGATTTGCCTGCTGGTGCACTGATTGGGATCGCCGGAGAGACTTACATCGCCCCAGGTTTGTGTTAGCGCTTATTGCCGATCCGTCTCAGTTTGTGAGTGTAAACGTGCGACATCTGTTCGTCATGCTGGATAAAACGTGGCGACGCTTTGCTCAGTTCGCCAAACGATCACGCGCGGAAAACCGCGTCAGGCATGTTTTACGTACACCTTTTGTATATAAAAATTCGTGATCAGCTCATATGGCATTCCATAGTAACATAGTTTCTGTTTGTTGAATTTTTCCATGTTCTGATGAAAAACCGCATTGAACGGCGATTTAGAGACCCATTACGGAGCCATACAAATTTGAAAGATGAAAATTTTCAAATTTTCTGTTCAAGCATTAGCGATTCGAATACCTTCACAATCAAATTCGACCATCTTTTCAAGTTCTTCCATATTGTTGCTTCCAAGTTTTATTGGGGTGAAACGGAAGAAAAAATTTTTTGTTAGAAAAAACGTGTACAATAGTCCTAGCTTAAATCGTCTTCGTCTGTATTTAGAAAGGAATATAAAATTAGAGGCAACGAATGAAATTTAAAATGTCTGTATTTTTTTCGAATTTTGTCAAAATTTGCCTACCATTTCTTCTTTAGGTAGGCGAAAGGAAAGAAAACAATGCCAGCGTCACAAGAATGCAGCTTCCAAGTTCCGTGCACCCATGAGGGGAAATCCGCAAAGAAAAATTTAAAAATGTCTTTCTGCTTTTCCCATTTTATCACGTTTATTGAGTGACATTAGTTTTTAAGGATTATTCTCAAGAGATACCAATAAATATCGAGATATTCAGTTGACTCTATCTGTAAGTTGTTCACATTTCGATTCCGCAGCCAAGAAGTCGACCCAAAAGTTGCAGTCCAAATCCGCGTCCCGCAAGGACCTGGCAACCCGATCTTCTACCCGTTCCCAGCAGCAGCAGAAACAACAACAACAACAACAACAATCACAACAACACCAGACAACAGACCAGGTCATGGTCTTCAATGACGACTTCCGGCGAACCCTGCAAGACGACGATGATTGCTGTCCTTGCTGTCCTCCTCCACCTGTGTGTTGTTGCCCAGTGGGGAAACCCGTGGCTGCGGGTTGCAGTTTGCCTGCCCCGTGTTGCTGCGATGTGACTAGTGGTTCACCTGCTGGTGCCAATAACGAGGCTTTCGACGCCAAGGCCGAGTCCAAGGTTTTGCTTGACGATCATGTCTCTCATCATCGTCAGCGACACGGGCACGGGTGTTCCCTTGCTCGGGCTACTCGTCACCGACACCATTGATGAAAGAGAGGAACCTGTGATCCCGAAGGAAAAAGTCTTACCTGACTGAAATACGCAAGCACCCGAGAATCCTGTGAAGAAAAGCCAAACAAAAATCTGACCCATGTTTCTTCTTATACACCCTCGTTGTTACGCAGATGAAATTACTGACTTACACTCACACGCACAGAGCAAAAAAGTCAAATTTTTTTTATACCGAATTCTAAAAGATTTAATCTACAAAATTTGAACTGACTTTTCATTTTAATCTCCCACCGTTTCATGGCGCGACGCTTTGGAAAAGTGCATTTGAAATGAATAGCGCTTTCTCAGGTTATTTCTATTGTTTTCGTTCGTATTTTTTAAATTAAATGTTGAACTACAATACCAAAACTGAAATTCAATTCAACCGGTGCAATGCCAACAACAAAAGAAAAAGTTCCGAAATGTTGAAAAGACATTTCAAGAACTAACCTTTTACAGTTACTTTACCACCATTAAAAGAGAGATGCGGAGGATAAAATACAAAATCATCGAAATTTCCATCAATCCAATTTTTGAAAATATATTTCCGAACACATTTTTTCCAGGGTAAATATATGGTTGGCCGCATTGAAAGTTTTCTTTGCGTAAAATCAGCGTAAAGAAGCTGTATAGGAGACACGTAATTTTCGGCTTGAAGATCTGGGAAATTAGTCGTCAAATTCTGTGAAATCGGCGTGTATGACGTTTATAAACGAAACAATTTTTACCTAACTTGTTAGGTTAATTATCTTCAACCCTTCGATTTCTTTCCGGGGGGTTTAGGTTAATTCAACCCTTTAATTTATTTTCGGGTGGTCTTTTTTAAAACTGAAATCTGGCCTATTTTAAGGACTTGATAGTACATGATTACTGCAAGAATTCTCAGTTCCAAGAATTCTTTGTAATATTTCTAGCATGCAGAGACTTACGACTATCAGTTGAAAGGCACATTCACGTGTTGAATTGTGCTTGTATAATTAATCGAACCCCAATAAGACGCACCTATTTGTACAAGGATATTTTGGCAGTCTAAAGGTGTTGGCGGTTTATTGAATAAGTATTAATTTATTCAATTTCAAATTAATGGATTTTCCTCCCAAGAACAGCAGCATCCAGAAAAGTAATTTTACTTCCTTCGGATTTATTTGAATTTTATAATTAGGTCTGTATATCTTTCAAAAGAATGAACATTTTCATCTATTTTTTGTTAAAAATGCAAGATCCTGGACAGAAATTATATTTCTACGCGTCTGTTGGCATTTTAAACAAGGTACAACTAATACTGAACAGCCTTTAAGTTTCATCACTCATGTTGGCGGATGAAGTGTACGGTTTTATGTGAGAAGGGAAATAAATTGGAGCAAGCCATACACCTTGCAAGTACTGTTTAGAATACTTTAAGTTGATAAGTTTTTAATTTGGTACTTATAAGTTAGGAATTATGAGATAGTTTTTTGAGGACAAGTCAGAAATGAAGAAAATAAATTCAACACAACAATTGGCTGGTGCGCGAACCAACCAGGGATTCTCTCCCAAAAAGCGCAAGCCTTTGTTCAAATTGACAGGTAAATATAACAGGATAAATATGCACAACAGTTTTGATAAGAAAATATGCACAACAGTTTTGCAGACTTGTAAATTTCTCAGCTAGGACGAATTTCACGAACACGACGTAACGCAGCAATAGCAAAATTTGGACTGTGTCTGTCATTCGAAATTCAAGGGTTTTTAAGCAAGAAAGGGGGGCGGGGGCACAAGGTACCTGCAGGGAACCCCAGCAGCTGGGTGTTGCACCCAGAAAAACACCAGCTGCTGGTATTTTTCGAGACAAAAATTTGAGATGCTTGAAATGTTTTTTCCCGAAAACTGGGTGTCTTTTTCAATTTACACAAGTTTACGAGGCTGTGCATGTTTTGAGGAGACGGGGACAAATGGTTTAAGTGTCCAAGGGGCATGTTTTTCCCGAAAGACGTCGGACGACATGATAATAAATACATAAGACGTGTAAAAAGTATCGGCGAGTTCGAATATCAGCCAGCAGCTGGCAAAATCTGGGCTCCCCTTTGGGATATTTGATCTTTTTGAAAACAGCAAGGAGTGAGGGGTCATTTGACCCTTAACTGGAAATGTTTGCCCAGAGATGGGCTTGTATCTCGCGACTTTCGACAGTTTTTTGAGTTTACGATAATTTTGTTTTGAAGCCCTGTGGAAGGGTCTTTTTTGAACAGCTGCAGGCGCGTCCCGAGACGCGCCAATTATTGCTTAATTTTGAAAATATTTCGTCAGTTTAGTTGTTCTTGTTTTCAACAAAAAATTCCGCACATGAAGTTTGGCGTCTTTTCGAAGTTATCTAAGGCAGTGTTCCCAACCTTTTTGAACCCATGGACTGGGAAGATGGACTGGGTTCTATGGTCTTAAGCATTGAGGAGACTTTTTTTTAATGCTAAATGTTGGCGGTTGCCAAGGGTGGCGCTTCATCGGGGGGGGGGGGCGTCTTTTATAGCGGGGGTTTTACTGTGCAGCAATCACACGTGAATTGAACCCAAAAAAAAATAAGATTTTAGGAATCTCAAGGGATACACTGCTCCGACATTGCAACAGGTGTCCGAAGGAGATAAGAAGGATGTTGAGCGGGGGAAAAAAAAAATGGACCACGAAGGAGAAGCGATGGGAAGGAAAGGAAGGACGACGACGAGGGCGAGGTTCGCCTTTGCCCGTTACTCCAATTGTTGCTCGGGCCGAGCGGCTCAGTTGGTCTTCGGCGTGCGGCCGATCTGGACCGTCTTTCTCAGTTCCTCCTTCACTCACATTTCGTACATACCCGCTGAATTCCTGTGTTCGAGTATCATACCGAAAACCCGCCTGCCGAACTTACCACTGCTGGGTTTTCCAAGCGAAATTCGATCATCTTTATTTAAAAGAAAATTTTAAGGATTGTGAGATGTATCGATTTTCAAAGATCCGCACGCGCACGGAAAAAAAGTTTAGCTCTGTTTTTTTTTTCTTTTCTTTACAGCGGCAAAACTTCGATTTTGACGCGAGTTTTCCTCGAAAATCAGGAGAAACGTTTGTATTTATGAATCAGAGCGAATTTTGTCAGTAGATCAGATTTCTGTCAAGTATTTTGAAGAACAATTTCGGATTTCAAAGATCCGCATTCGCACGTGCGAAAAAAAGTTTGCGCCGTCTTTTTTTTTTTTGTAAATTACTTTCTCATGAATAATTGTGATGCATCATCCCTGACTCTTCGGTACCGCGTTGTTTATCAATTTGAAATTGAATCAAGAAAAGAAAAAAACCCTGCTTCATCACTGGCTTTATTTTTCCATGAACCAGGAAATAGATTAGTTGGCGAAGAAAGAAATCGGGGATATCGCTCGTTCACCGATTGAATTTTGGTGTGAAATCGGGCAGGTTTTCTGCGCAAGATGTGGGGCAAACCGAGATTGGGTCTTGCCTTGGTTGCAGCGCTTTTCACGGTTTTCAGCGATCATGCTGGTGAGTCAATCTTCTGCTTTGCAGTATTTAAACGCATGGAGCGTTTTATAACGTACGTAAAAAAAACCCGGTGTAAAAGGCACGCCGTGAACATGCTAATTACAGCGTGCTCACGTTTTAAAGTTAAAGTTCGAAATGTCACACCGCACTTTATCACTCATTTGTGTAGCGGGAAAAAGATTTTCGGAAGGATTTCGAATTTTCCAGAATTGTTTCTCTATATTTTCGAAGAAAAATTTTTATTTTTATCCTAAGCTTTATTTTAATTGATGAAGACTGTTCAATTTCCGAATTCCCATTTCTCGTAGGCGTCCTTCCTCCTTGAGTAATATTTTTCAATGACTCAGATTTTACTGAAATATGCTGGGTAGTATTTCCGAATTGAAGTGTGTGTAACGAAAAGTTCCTGACATAATTTATGAATCTCGTTGCTTTTTTCAGTTGAAAATTATCGTGTACTTACTCCATTCATAAAACCTGTATTCCGTCTTTTGAGAAGATTAATAATTGAACGCAGTGTTATTAAAACAAAAAAAATCTCATTAGTTCCGCCGGGAAATTCAGAAATGGTTTCATACATTCCTCCCCCGAAGTTCTCTTTCAAAAACCCTTGTAAAATGAGCCGTATTTCTATATAATCCCATTTAAATTCTTCATTTCTAGAGCCCAATAGCGGAAATCCATTCTGCTAAGTAAGTAAGGATTTGGACGAATATATATTTAAAAAAAAAACAAATTTATCTTGCATATGCATAGTCGAGAGCATTTGTTCCACTGCACCAGCAACAACAAAAAAGGAAAACTTTCCCAGAAAAGGAAACCGTGTTTTTAACCAAGCAGGAACATTCAAAGTTTCTAAACAGTTTCCATCCTTTTTATATGAATTTTTATTTCGTTTTTGTCCATTTATTACGTGCCTTCGTGCATGTGGAGTTGGACCACCTTTGCGTTTTTCATCTTAAAACTGTTTCCTGTTCCCGCAGCCGCTGGTGCCTAACGGGATTTTTTTTTCCCCCTTCGCCCACGAATGCGCCTACAAATTAAAAAGCTATTGTCGAATTCTTCAGTTAACTGTACTGCAATTACTGTACCTTTTGAAGCGGATGCAAACGTTTTTAATGCATGAACCCAACTTCTTCGTCGAGGAAGTGTAGAATGAATAGTGTATCTGATGCCCTGTTGTCCGTTGATGTTCGAAGAACTTCGCCATAGAGGAGCCAATAAAGAATATTCTTAGAATCCGAGGCTCAGCAAAATTAAGGGGTGGGGGAATCGGTTGATTCCTGTTGATTTCATGCCCTAGAAATTTTCTGTCGCCTCGGGGAAAATCTTGAATTTTTGGGACAATTTATGAATAAGTCCATGAACGAAAGTATGTTGCGTTTGCTTTATATAGTTCCGGCTGACACATTTTTGCTGTTGCTGTGAGTGAAGAAGGAATTGACACCCGGTATGAAGAAGATTGTATTCAAATATCTATTCATTCTTCGACAGAATTGTCGCAAACCGCTTCAAACAAGTTTATGAATAGTACTGTCTTGGGAAGATTAAATTAAAACACGCTTTTGTTTAAAAAAAATTGCTGAAAATGTTTTCCAGCGAAGTTGGTTGACCTCGAAAGGGTTCAGTGAAAAAGAAATCACGTTATTTCCCATCAGCCTTTTTTCTTTTTGGATGATGGTTGTCTTTGAAACAATAGGAATAAATACTGAAAGGGTAATTGCTTTTCATAGTCATGTGAACGAACTGCATTCTTCTTGGAACCCGATCTTTCACTGATTGCTTCGAGGTCAAAAATTCCCATGATTCCGCCTGTCCAATCTTTAAAAATAAAAAATTTTAAACGTGCATTTGCTTCTTTTGAAAATTTAAAAATTTGCCACATGAATATTGTTCAAGATTTTGATACAGATGCACCAAAACGCTAAGCACCAATTCTAAGTTGCGCTTCGGAGAAAATAAACTTTGAACCTGGCAGAAACCAGTCAATATATAGGCGGGAAAGCCATTGAAATGCTATACAAATATTTCTGTGTAATATTTTAAAGGACCTGAAAAATCGGACACATTTATTCTGAAGTTATCTGCAGCATTGGCCCTTTTTTGGGTGAGCTTCCGTCCGGAAGCTCGAAAAAGTCCCGAGGCAAAAAGAATTGACTAAATAAACTCCGTGTGGCTTCCGAAAAAAAAGAAAAAAGAAGCTGGGCCTTAATTCCGAAAGGAAGGTTTGTGAAGTACTGTACGGTTAGTACAGTACTCCAGCTCTTGTCTTCTCACAGTGAATTGCAAATATGAAACCATTCGCTCGTGGGTGTTGTTGGGAAGAGGGA